>SJYT01064810.1:294567-340167 GCA_006410635.1 Cephalophus harveyi
CCATAGCCTTGACTAGACGGACCTTAGTCGGCAAAGTAATGTCTCTGCTTTTGAAAATGCTATCTAGGTTGGACATAACTTTTCTTCCAAGGAGTAAGCGTCTTCTAATTTCATGGCTGCAGTCACCATCAGCAGTGATTTTGGAGCCCCAAAAAATAAAGTCTGGCACTGTTTCCACTGTTTCCCCATCTATTTCCCATGAGGTGATGGGACCAGATGCCATGATCTTCGTTTTCTGAATGTTGAGCTTTAAGCCAACTTTTTCACTCTCCTCTTTAACAATATTAATTCTTCCAATCAAAGAGCATGGGGTATCTTTTCATTTTTGTATCATCTTCAATTTCTTTCATCAATGTTTTACAGTTTTTGCAATATAGATCTTTCACCTCCTTAGTTAAGTTTATTTCAAGGTATTTTTTGATGCAAATTTAAATTTGGAATTTTCTTTTTACTTTCTCTTTATTATATTTCATTATAGGTGTATAGAAATGCAATATATTTCTCTATATTAATCTTATATCTTGTCACCTTGTTGAATTCATTTATTAGTTCTAGTAGTTTTTGGATAGAGACTTTAGGATTTCCTGTATAAAAGTATCATATCATCTGTGAATACTGACATTTTAACCTTTTCCCTTCTAATTATTTCCTTCTCTTGTCTGATTGCTATGGCTAAGATTTCCAGTACTAAATTAAATAGAAGTTGAAAGAGTGGGCATCCTTTTCTTGGTCCTGATTTAGCAAGAAGGAAAGCAGGTTTTCACCATTGGGTATAACATTGGTTGTGGATTTGTCATAAGTGGCCCTTTTTAAGTCAAGATATGTTCATTTGGAGTGATGAATGGCAGCTGCACAGCACTGGACTGGCGAGAACCTGAGAGGAGATACCTTACGTCCAAAGTTAGGAGCAGCAACCCTGAGGAGATACCCTATGTCCAAGGTCAGGAGTGGCACCTGCATTTTGCTGCAGCAGCCATGAAGAGATACCCTACCTCCAAGGTCAGAAAAATCCCAGTAAGACAGTAATCCCTGGAGCAGCTGTGAGGAGATACACTATATCTGAGGGGAAAGGAGAAGCCCCAGCAAGACGGTAGGAGGGGCGAATTCACCTTTAGAATCAAACCCTGTTCCTGACAGAGATGCTCAGAGGGCTCAAACAAACCTTGTGCACACCAAGACCCAGGGCCCCTACAGAGACTGAGAAACAAATGTATTTGAGCATCTCCTGTGGATGTATGGGTCTCCAGTGGTCTTCCACAGGGACAGGGGCTCTAGGTGTGGGTATGGCTAAGTCCTCCTGGAGCAGGACACCATTAACCCCACTATGGGGCTTCCCTGGTGGCTCAGATGGTAAAGCATCTGCCTGCAGTGTGGGAGACCCGGGTTTGATCCCTGGGTTGGGAAGATCCCCTGGAGAAAGAAATGGCAACCCACTCCAGTACTCTTGCCTGGAAAATTCCATGTACTGAGGAGCCCAGTAGACTACAATCCATAGACTCTTGGAGGGCACAACAGAACTTTGTTCACCAGGACCCAGGAGAAAAGAACAGTAACCCCACAGGAGACTTGCTTCTGGGTGTCCGGGAGTCTCGGGTGAAGGCTTGGGTCATTGGTGGCCTGTTGCAGGGTTGGGGGCATGGACTGTTGGCAGTACATGCCTGGGATCTTTTGAGGGAGGTTAGCGCAGGCGGCTGCAACTGGCATACTAAACGCAGATGGCTGCGACCAGTGCACTAAGCACGGCTGAGAGGAGCTGCCCCACATCCAAGGTCAGGGGCAGAAGCCGGGAGGACCTCATGCCCAAAGGGCGGCAGCCAAGAGGAGTTACCCCACGTCTGAGGTCAGGAGCAGTGGCCGAGAGTGCCAGGCTGTGACAGTGCAGGAACGGCTGAGAGGAGCTACGCCATGTCCAAGGTAAGGGGCGGCGGCCAGGAGGAGCCACCCTGCATCCGAGGCCAGGGGTGGTGACCAGGAGGAGCCACCCCACGCCCAAGGCCAGGGGTGGCAGCCAGGAGGAGCAACCCCATGTCCAAGGAGCAGCGGCTGCGCAAGCACAGGAGGGCCTAGAGGAGCCATACCACGTTGAAGGTCAGGAAAGGCAGTGGTGAGGAGATAGCCCTCATCCAAGGTAAGGAGCAGTGGCTGTGCTTTCCTGGAGCAGCTGTGAAGAGATACCCTGCGCCCAAGCTAAGAGAAACCCAAGTAAGATGGTAGGTGTTGCAAGAGGGCATCAGAGGGCAGACACACTGAAACCATACTCACAGAAAACTAGTCAATGTAATCACACTAGGACCACAGTCTTGTTTAACTCAATGAAACAAAGCCATGCCCACGGGGTAACCCAAGACGGGTGGGTCATGGTGAAGAGGTCTGACAGAATGTGGCCCACTGGAGAAGGGAATGGCAAACCACTTCATTATTCTTGCCTTGAGAACCCCATGAACAGTACGAAAAGGCAAAATGATAGGATGCTGAAAAAGGAACTTCACAGGTCAGTAGGTAACCAATATGCTACTGGAGATCAGTGGAGAAATAACTCCAGAAAGAATGAAAGGATGGAGCCAAAGCAAAACAATACCCAGCTATGGATGTGACTGGTGATAGAAGCAAGGCCCAATGATGTAAAGAGCAATATTGCATAGATACCTGGAATGTCAAGTCCATGAATCAAGGCAAATTGGAAGTGGTCAAACAAGAGATGGCAAGGGTGAATATCAACATTCTAGGAATCAGCAAACTAAAATGGACTGGAATGGGTGAATTTAACTCAGATGACCATTATATCTACTACTGTGGGCAGGAATCCCTCAGAAGAAATGAAGTAGCCATCATGGTCAACAAAAGAGTCCAAAATGCAGTTCTTGGATGCAGTCTCAAAAATGACAGAATGATCTCTGTTCATCTCCAAGGCAAACCATTCAATATCACAGTTATCCACGTCTATGCCCCAACCAGTAAGGCTGAAGAAGCTGAAGTTGAATGGGTCTATGAAGACCTACAAGACCTTTAGAACTAACCCCAAAAAGATGTCCTTTTCATTACAGGGGACTGGAATGCTAAAGTAGGAAGTCAAGAAACACCTGGAGTAACAGGCAAATTTGGCCTTGGAATGCGGAATGAAGCAGGGCAAAGGCTAATAGAGTTTTGCCAAGAGAAAGCACTGGTCATAGCAAACACCCTCTTCCAACAACACAAGAGAAGACTCTACACATGGACATCACCAGATGGTCAACACCGAAATCAGATTGATTATATTCTTTGCAGCCAAAGATGGAGAAGCTCTATACAGTCAACAAAAACAAGACCAGGAGCTGACTGTGGCTCAGATCATGAATTCCTTATTGCCAAATTCAGACTTAAATTGAAGAAAGCAGGGAAAACCGCTAGACCAGTCAGGTATGACCTAAATCAAATCCCTTATGATTATACAGTGGGAGTGGGAAATAGATTTAGGGGCCTAGATCTGATAAACAGAGTGCCTGATGAACTATGGAATGAGATTCATGACATTGTACAGGAGACAGGGATCAAGACCATCTCCATGGAAAAAAAAATGAAAAAAGCAAAATGGCTGTCTGGGGAGGCCTTACAAATAGCTGTGAAAAGAAGAGAGGTGAAAAGCAAAGAAGAAAAGGAAAGATATAAGCATCTGAATGCAGCGTTCCAAAGAAGAGCAAGAAGAGTAAGAAAGCCTTCTTCAGCGATCAATGCAAAGAAATAGAGGAAAAGAACAGAATGGGAAAAACTAGAGATCTCTTCAAGAAAATAAGAGATACCAAGGGAACATTTCATGCAAAGATGGGCTCGATCAAGGACAGAAATGGTATGGACCTAACAGAAGCAGAAGATATTAAGAAGAGATGGCAAGAATACACGGAAGAACTGTACAAAAAAGATCTTCACGACCCAGATAATCATGATGGTGTGATCACTCACCTAGAGCCAGATGTCCTGGAATGTGAAGTCAAGTGGGCCTTAGAAAGCATCACTATGAACAAAGCTAGTGGAGGTGATGGAATTCCAGTTGAGCTATTTCAAATCCTGAGAAATGATGTTGTGAAAGTACTGCACTCAATAGGGCAGCAAATTTGGAAAACTCAGCAGTGGCCACAGGACTGGAAAAGGTCAGCTTTCATTCCAATCCCAAAAAAAGGCAATGTCAAAGAGTACTCAGACTACCACACAATTGCACTCATCTCACATGCTAGTAAAGTAACACTCCAAATTCTCCAAGTCAGGCTTCAGCAATATGTGAACTGTGAACTGGCAGATGTTCAAGCTGGTTTTAGAAAAGGCAGAGGAACCAGAGATCAAATTGCCAACATATGCTGGATCATGGGAAAAGCAAGAGAGTTCCAGAAATACATCTATTTCTGCTTTAATGACTATGCCAAGGCCTTTGACTGTGTGGATCACAATCAACTGTGGAAAATTCTTCAAGAGATGGGAATACCAGACCATCTGACCTGCCTCTTGAGAAACCTATATGCAGATCAGGAAGCAATAGTTAGATCTGGACATGGACCAACAGACTGATTCCAAATAGAAAAAGGCACACATCAGAGCTGTATATTGTCACCCTTCCTTTTTAAATTATATTGGCTTTATAGTGGCATGTTATTTAATTTTCACGTGTTTTCCATTATTTTCTCTGTAGTTGAATTCTAGTTTTATAAAGTTGTGTTCAAAAATGATTTATATAATATCTATCTTCTTATAGATAGATAAGATATCTTCTTTTTAGGCTTCTTTTGTGGCCTAGTATGTGATCCACCCTGCAGACCATTCCATGTGCACTTGATAGAAATGTGTATCCTGCTGTTTTTTAACATAATGTCCCATTGATATCAATTAAGGCCAACTAGTCAATTGTATCATGTAAGACCACTGTTGCCTGTTGATTTTCTGCCTGGATGCTCTGTCTATTGATGTCAGTGGAGTGTTAAAGTCTATTATTATTATTCTATTATTGTCAATTTCTATATTTATGTCTATTAGTATTTGCTTTATGTATTTAGATGCCCCTGTATTGGGTGCATATATGTTAATGATTATAATAGCCTCTTCTTGTATTGATCCATTTATCATTATATAATACCCTTCTTTGTTTTATTCACCTTCTTTTTTTTTTCATTTATTTTTTTATTGAAGGATAATTGCTTTACAGAATTTTGTTGTTTTCTGTCAAACCTCAACATGAATCAGCCATAGGTATTCATATATCACCTCCCTTTTGAAATTCCCTCCCATCTCCCTTCCCATCCCACCTTTTAGGTTGATACAGAGTCCCTGTTTGAGTTTTCTGAGCCATACAGCAAATTTCTATCGGCTATCTATTTTACATATGGTAATGTAAGTTTCTATGTTACTCTTTCCATATGTCTCACCCTCTCCTTCCTTTTCCTCATGTCCATAATCCTATTCTCTGTTTGGAAGGAATGATACTGAAGCTGAAACTCCAGTACTTTGGCCACCTCATGCAAAGAGTTGACTAATTGGAAAATACTCTGATGCTGGGAGGGATTGGGGGCAGGAGGAGAAAGGGACAACAGAGGATGAGATGGTTGGATGGCATCACTGACTCAATGGACATGAGTCTGAGTGAACTCCAGGAGTTGGTGATGGACAGGGAGGCCTGGCATGCTGTGATTCATGGGGTCGCAAAGAGTCGGACACAACTGAGTGACTGAACTGAATTGATGTCTGTTTCTCCACTGTTGCCCTGTAAATAAATTCTTCAGAACCATTTTTCTAGATTCCATATATGTGTGTTAGAATACAATGCTTATCTTTCTCCTTCTGACTCACTTCACTCTGTAAAATAGGTTCTAGGTTCATTCACCTCATCAGAACTGACACAAATGTGTTTCCTTTTATGGCTGAGTAATATTCTGTGGTGTATATGTACCACAGTTTCTTTATCCATTCATCTGTCAATGGATATCTAGGTTGCTTCTTTGTTCTAGCTATTGTAAATCGTGCTGCAACGAACAATGAGAACATGTTTTGCTTTTTTTTCCCCAATTTTGGTTTCCTCAGGGTATATGTCTAGGAGTGGGATTTCTGGGTCATATGGTAATTTTATTCTTAGCTTCTTAAGGAATCTACATACCATCTTCCATAGTGGCTATATCACTTTACATTCCCACCAACAGTGTAAGAGGGTTCCCTTTTCTCCACACCCTCTCCAGAATTTATTGTTCATAGACTTTCTGATGATGGCCATTCTGACCAGTGAGAGGTGATATCTCATTGTGGTTTTGATTTGCATTACTCTAAGCCTGGCGTGCTGTGATTCATGGGGTCGCAAAGAGTTGGACATGACTGAACGACTGAACTGAACTGAATAATGAGTGATGTTGAGTATCTCTTCATGTGTTTGTTAGCCATCTGTATGTCTTCTTTGGAGAAATGTCTGTTTAGGTCTTTGTCTCAGTTTTTTATTCAATTGTTTGTTCCTCCATCATTGAGTTGTATGAGCTGCTTGTATATTTTGGAAATTAATGCTTTGTCAGTTGTTTCACTTGTTATTATTTTCTCCCATTCTAAGGGTTGTCTTTTCACCTTGCTTATAGTTTCCTTTGTTCTGCAAAAGCTTTTAAGTTTAACCAGGTCCCACTTGTTTAGCTTTGTTTATATTTCTGTTACTCTAGGAGGTGGGTCATAGAGGATCTTGTTTTGATTTATGTCATTTAGTGTTCTGCCTATGCTTCCCTCTAATAGTTTTATAGTTTCTGGTCTTATATTTAAGTCTTTAATTCATTTTGAGTTCATCTTTGTGTATGGTGTTAGGAAGTGTTCTAACTTCATGCTTTTACTCGCAGCTGTCCAGTTTTGCCAGCACCACTTATTAAAGAGTATGTCTTTGCACCATTGTATATTCTTACCTCCTTTGTCAAAAATAATGTACTCATTCATGCATGGGTTTATTTCTGGGCTTTCTATCTTGTTCCATTGTTCTATATTTCTATTTTTGTGCCAGTACCATACTGTCTTGATGACTGTATAACCTGAAGACAGGAAGGTTGATTCCTTCAGCTCTATTCTTCTTTATCAAGACTGCTTTGGCTATTCGGTGTCTTTTGTGTTCCCATACGAATTGTGAAATTTTTGTTCTAGTACTGTCAAAAAATGCCATTTGGTAATTTGCCATTGGTAGTTTTCTTTTTTAGGGATTGCATTGAATTTGTAGATTGCATTTGGTAGTATAGTCATTTTCACAATATTGATTCTTCCTACCCAAGAATATGGAATATCTCCCCATCTGTTTATGTCATCTTTGATTTCTTTTATCAGTGTCTTATAATTTTCTCTGTACAGTTCTTTTGTCTCCTTAGGTAAGTTTATTCCTAGATACTTAATTCTTTTTGTTGCAATGGTGAATGGGATGGATTCCTTAGTTTCTCTTTCTGATTTTTCATTCTTTTTATATAGAAACGCAAGTGATTTCTGTGTATTGATTTTCTATCCTGAAGTTTTGCTAAGTACACTGATTAGATCTATTAATTTTCTGATAATATCTTTAGGTTTTCTATGTCCTGTATTATGTCATCTGCAAACAGTGAGAGCTTTACTTCCTTTCCAATCTGGATTTCTTTTATTTCTTTTTCTTCTCTAATTGCTGTAGCTAGGACTTCCAGAACTATTTTGAATAATAGTGGTGAAAGTGGAAACCCTTGTCTTGTTCCTAATCTTAGGGGGAATGCTTTCAGCTTTTCACCATTGAGAATAATGTTTGCTGTAGTCTTATCATATATGGCCTTTATTATGTTGAGGTAGGTTCTTCCCATGCCCATTTTTTGAAGAGTTTTAATCATAAATGGGTGCTGAATCTTGTCAAATGCTTTTTCTGCATATACTGAGGATATTAAATGGTTTTGATCTTGCAATTTGTTAATCTCATGTATCACATTGATTGATTTGCATATATTGAAGAACCCTTGCACTCCTGGAATAAACCTAACTGGATCATGGTGTATGAGCTTTTTGATGTGTTGCTGAATTCTGTTTGCTAAAATTTTGTTGAAGATTTTTGCATCTATGTTCATCAGTGATATTGGCCTGTAGTTTTCTTTTTTTGTGTTGTCTTTGGTTTTGGTATCAGGGTAATGGTGGCCTTGTAGAATGAGTTTGGAAGTGTTCCTTCCTCTTGCCATTTTTTTTCAAAGAGTTTTAGGATAGGCATTAGCTGTTCTCTAAATGTTTGATAGAATTCTCCTGTGAAGCTATCTGGTCCTGGGCTTTTGTTTTTTGGGAGATTTTTGATCACAGCTTCAATTTCAGTGCTTGCTATTGGGTTGTTCATAATTTCTATTTCTTCCTGGTTCAGTCTTGGAAGATTGAATTTTTCTAAGAATTTTTCCATTTCTTCCAGCCCTGGGATTTCTTTGGAAGGAATGATGCTGAGGCTGAAACTCCAGTACTTTGGCCACCTCATGTGAAGAGTTGACTCATTGGAAAAAACTCTGATTCTGGGAGGGATTGGGGGCAGGAGGAGTAGGGGATGACCGAGGATGAGATGGCTGGATGGCATCACTAACTCTATGGATGTGAGTCTGAGTGAACTCCGAGAGATAGTAATGAACAGGGAGGCCTGGTGTGCTGCGATTCATGGGGTCGCAAAGAGTCGGACACGACTGAGCGACTGAACTGAACTGAACTGATCCATTTTATCACCATATAGTTGTTCATAATAGTCTCTTATAATCCTTTTCATTTCTGCATTGTCTGTTGTAACCTCTCCTTTTTCATTTCCAATTTTGTTGATTTGATTCTTCTCTCATTTTTCTTGAGACTGGCTAAAGGTTTATCAACTTTGTTTATCTTCTCAAGAGCCAGCTTTTGGTTTTATTAATCTTTACTGCTGTTTCTTTAATTTCTGTCTCATTTATTTCTTCTAGAATCTTTATGATTTCTTTCTACAAATTTTGTGGGTTTTTGTTGTTGTTCTTCTTTTCCCAGTTGTTTTAGGTGTAAAATTAGGTTGTCTATTCGATGTTTTTCTTCTTTCTTGAAGTAGGATTGTATTGCTATAACCTTCACTCTTAGAACTGCTTTTGCTGCATCCCATAGGCCTTGAGTTGTTGTGTTTTTATTGTTATTTGTTTCTAGAAATTTTTCGATTTCCTCTTTTAGTTCTTTAATAACCTGTTGGTTATTTAGAAACATACTGTTTAAACAGTACATTTAAACATACTGTTTAATGTGTTTCTGTTTCTTATAGTTTTTTTCTTGTAATTGTTATCTAGTCTCATAGCATTTGGTTAGAGGAGATGCTTGATGCAATTTCAATTTTCTTAAATTTACTGAAGTTTGATTTGTGACCCAAGATGTGGTCTATCCTGGAGAATGCTCCATGTGCACTTGAGAAGAAGGTGTATTCTCCTGCATTTGGATGGAATATCCTGAAGATATCAATAAGATTCATCTTATTTATTGTATCATTTAAGACATATTTCCTTATTAATTTTCTGTTTTGATCATCTGTCCATTGGTGTGAGTAGGGTATTAAAGTGCCCTAATATTATTGTGTTAGTGTTAACTTCTCTTTTTATGTCCATTAGTTTTTGCCTTATGTATTGAGGTGCTCCTATGTTGGGTGCATAGATATGTCTTCCTCTTGGATTCATCCCTTGATCATTATATAGTGTCCTTCCTTATCTCTTGCAATGTTCTTTATTTTAAGGTATATTTATTTTAAAGTATATTTTGTCTGATATGAGGATTGCTACTCCAGCTTTCTTTTGCTTCTCATTTGCATAGTATATTTTTCGATCCTGTCACTTTCAGTCTATATGTGTCTTTAGATCTAAAGTGGGTTTATTGTAGACAGCATATATATGGGTCTTATTTTTGTATCTATTCAGCCAGTCTGTGTCTTTTGGTTTGAGCATTTAATCCATTTACATTTAAAGCAATTATTGATATACATGTTCCTATTGTCATTTTTGTGATTATTTGGGGTTGATTTTTGTGGATCCTTTTTCTTCTCTTGTATTTCATGGCTATATAAATCCCTTTAACATTTGTTGTAAAACTGGTTTGGTGGTACTGAGTTCTAACTTGCTTGTCTGAAAAGCTTTTTATTTCTCCATCAGTTTTGAATGAGATCCTTGCTGGGAACAGTAATCTTGGTTGTAGATTTTTCCCTTTCAGTATTTTAAAATAAAAATATATCCTGCCATTCCTTTCTGGCCTGCAAAGTTTCTGATGAAAGATCAGCTTTTAAACATGTGGGGTTTCCCTTGTATGTAACTTGTTGCTTTTCCCTTGCTGCTTTTAATATTCTTTCTTTGTGTTTAGTCTTTGTTAGTTTGATTAGTATGTGTCTTGGCATGTTCCTCCTTGGGTTTTACCTGTATGGGACTCTTTGTGCCTCTTGGACTTGATTGACTATTTCCTTTTCTATGTTGGGGAAATTTTATAATCACTTAAAAAAATTTTTTTTCCTTTTGTTTCCCTCTTCTTCTGGGAACCCTATAATTCAAATGTTGGTGCCTTTGATATGGTCCCAAAGGCCTCTGAGACTATCCTCAGTTCTTTTAATTCTTATTCTGCTCTTCAGAAGTTATTTCCACCTTTTTATATTCCAGTCCACTGATTCATTCTACATTTTGTTTTCGAGGTTTTTGGTCATCTTTACTATCATTATTCTGAATTCTTTTTCAGATATTTTGACTACTTTTTTTTTTTTTTGTCAGAAAATGTGAATGTCTTTTTTTTTTTTTTTTTGGTCAGAAAATATGAATGTCTTTATTTTTTTTAATTTTATTTTTACTTTATTTTACTTTACAATACCATATTGGTTTTGCCGTACATTGACATGAATCCACCATGGGTGTATACGAGCTTCCAATCCTGAATCCCCCTCCCACCTCCCATCCCATATCCTTCTTCTTCATTTATTTGAACTTCTGTGTTTCTAGTTTGTTCCTTCATTTGTGTAGTTTTCCTCTGACTTTTCATTATTATTATTTAACTTCTTGTGTTTGAGGTCTCCTTTTCCCAGGCTTCAAGATAGTTATTTCTTCCTTTTCATTTCTGCCCTCCTAAATTTGGTCCAGTGGTTTGTGTAAGCTTTGTATAGGGTNAAATATGAAGATCTTTATTTTTTTTAATTTTATTTTTACTTTATTTTACTTTACAATACCATATTGGTTTTGCCGTACATTGACATGAATCCACCATGGGTGTATACGAGCTTCCAATCCTGAATCCCCCTCCCACCTCCCATCCCATATCCTTCTTCTTCATTTATTTGAACTTCTGTGTTTCTAGTTTGTTCCTTCATTTGTGTAGTTTTCCTCTGACTTTTCATTATTATTATTTAACTTCTTGTGTTTGAGGTCTCCTTTTCCCAGGCTTCAAGATAGTTATTTCTTCCTTTTCATTTCTGCCCTCCTAAATTTGGTCCAGTGGTTTGTGTAAGCTTTGTATAGGGTGAGATTTGTGCTGAGTTTTTTGTTTGTGTGTTTGTTTTTTCTCTGATGGGCAAGGCTGAGTGAGGTGGTAATCCTATCTGCTGATGATTTGGTCTGTATTTTTTATTTTTTTGTTGTTTACTTGAGGTGGCCTGCACAAGGTGCTACTTTTGATTGAGTGATACTGAGTCTTGTATTCAAGTGGTTTCCTTTGTGTGAGTTCTCACTCTATCTTACTCCCTAGGGCTAGTTCTCTGGTAGTCTGGAGTCTTGGAGTTTGTGCTCCCACTCCAAAGGCTCAGGGCTTGATCTCTGGTCAGGAATGAAGACTCCACAAGTTATTTTTTTTTATGGCATTAAGTGAGATTAAAACAAATATCCAAAAATGGGAAAACAAGGATGAACCCCAGAAAAATGGCAGTTACAAAATCAGGCAAATAATATTTAAAATAACGGAATGTATATATCCATGAAAGTGAAGTCGCCCAGTCATGTCTGACTCTTTGCGACCCCATGGACTAGTAGCCTACCAGGCTCCTCCCTCCATGGGATTCTCCAGGCAAGAGTACTGGAGTGGGTTGCCATTTCCTTCTCTAGGGGATCTTCCTGACCTAGGGATCGAACCTGGATCTCCTGCATTCCAGGCAGACGCTTTAACCTCTGAGCCACCAGGCAAGCCCCAAGAGCAAAGTCAAAACAGTCCAACAAAAATAAAGTACAATAAATTGAGCTGGCAAACAAGGAAATCAAAAATTATATCTACCAGTTAAGAACAAAACTTACTAAAGCACAAAGTGGAAAACAAATCTAAAGCAAGGTGCTAAGTGGTTAATAAAGCAATGAAAACAAAACTAACAAATATGTTGAGAATAAAGGAAAGAAAAAAAGAAAGCATAGATATGCAAAGTTAAATAGAGGTAGATGAAGATTATATACATTAAAGATTAACTATAAGGGGAAAGAACAATGGAAAGGCAAACAAAGGAATAAATGTATAAAAATATAATAGTTTTAAAAATTAAAATTATAAAAAAGAGAAAAGAAAAAAATGGAAGAATAAAGAAAAAAAGAAAGAAAAGGACAACTCCACAGAACTGCAAAAGCCCAACCCAAAGGCAGAGATTTATAACAACAATAAAAAGTTAATAAATATATAGATATACACCCACCATAAGCAAAATCAAAATGGTTCAACAAAAATAAAGTACAATAGATTGACCCAGCAAACAAAGGCAACCAAAAATTATATCTATACCAGAACAAAACTAGTTAAAGCACAAACTGAAAAACAAAACTAGAGCAAGGTGTCAATTGGGGGAAAAAGCAATGAAAATAAAACTAACAAATATGTTGAGAGGAAACAAAAGAAAGAAAAGAAAGAATAGATATGCGAAGTTAAATAGAGGTAGATAAAGAAGATTTATATACATTAAAGATTAACTGCAAGGGGAAAAGAACAGAAGGAAAAGCAAACAAAGGAATAAATGTAGAAAAAAATAATAATAGGTTTAATGGAGACAGTGAGCAAGACGATCCCCAAGAAGAAGAAATGCAAAAAAGCAAAATGCCTGTCTGAGGAGGCCTTATAAATAGCTGTGAAAAGAAGAGAAGTGAAAAGCAAAGGAGAAAAAGAAAGATATACCCATTTGAATGCAGAGTTTCAAAGAACAGCAAGGAGAGGTAGAAAGCCTGCCTCAGTGATGAGTGCAAAGAAACAGAGGAAAACAATAGAATGGGAAAGACTAGAGTTCTCTTCAAGGAAATTAGAGATACCAATGGAACATTTCATGCAAAGATGGGCTCAATAAAGGACAGAAATGGTATGGACCTAACAGAAGCAGAAGATATTAAGAAGAGGTGGCAAAAATATACAGAAGAACTGTACAAAAAAAGATCTTCACGACCCAGATAATCACAATGGTGTGATCACTCACACTCACCTAGATCTGAACATCCTGAAATGTGAACTCACATGGACCTTAGGAAGCATCACTATGAATAAAGCTAGTGGAGGTGATGGAATTCCAGCTGAGCTGTTTCAAATCCTAAAAGATGATGCTTGAAAGTGTTGCACTCAATATATCAGCAAATTTGGAAAACTCAGCAGTGGCCACAGGACGGGAAAAGGTCAGTTTTCATTTGAATCCCAAAAAAAAGGTAATGCCAAAGAATGCTTAAACTACCGCACAGTTGCACTCATCTCACATGCTAATAAAGTAATGCTCAAAATTCTCCAAATCAGGCTTCAGCAATATGTGAACTGCGAACTCCCTGATGTTCAAGTTGGTTTTAGAAAAGGCAGAGGAACCAGAGATCAAATTGCCAACATCNGAATGCTCCAATTACCGCACAATTGCACTCATCTCACATGCTAGTCAAGTAATGCTCAAAATCCTCCAAGCCAGGCTTCAGCAATACGTGAACCGTGAACTCCCTGATGTTCAAGCTGGTTTTAGAAAAGGCAGAGGAACCAGAGATCAAATTGCCAACATCTGCTGGATCATGGAAAAAGCAAGAGAGTTCCAGAAAAACATCTATTTCTGCTTTATTGACTATGCCAAAGCCTTTGACTGTGTGGATCACAATCAACTGTGGAAAGTTCTTCAAGAGATGGCAATACCAGACTACCTGACCTGCCTCTTGAGAAACCTATATGCAGGTCAGGAAGCAACAGTTAGAACTGGATATGGAACAGCAGACTTATTCCAAAAAGGAAAAGGAGTATGTCAGAGCTGTATATTGTCACCCTACTTATTTAACTTATATGCAGAGTACATCATAAGAAACGCTGGGCTGGATGAAGTACATACTGAAATCAAGATTGCTGGGAAAAATATTAATAACCTCAGATATGCAGATGACACTACCCTTATGGCAGAAAGCCAAGAAGGACTAAAGAGTCTCTTGATGAAAGTGAAAGAGGAGAGTGAAAATGTTGGCTTAAAACTCAACATTCAGAAAACTAAGATCATGGCATCTGGTTCCATCACTTCATGGGAAATAGATGGGGAAACAGTGGAAAGAGTGGCTGACTTTATTCTCTTGGGCTCCAAAATCACTGATGATGATGAATGCAGCCATGAAATTAAAAGATATTTGCTCCTTGGAAGGAAAGTTATGACCAACCTAGATAGCATATTAAAAAGCAGAGACATTACTTTGCCAACAAAGGTCTGTCTAGTCAAGCTATGGTGTTTCCAGTAATCAAGTATGGATGTGAGAGCTGGACTATAAAGAAAGGTGAGCACTGAAGAATTGATGCTTTTGAACTGTGGTGTTGGAGAAGACTGTTGAGAGTCCTTTGGACTGCAAGGAGATCTAGCCAGTCCGTCGTAAAGGATATCAGTCCTTGGTGTTCACTGGAAGGACTGATGTTGAAGCTGAAACTCCAATACTTTGACCACCTGATGCGAAGAGCTGACTCATTTGTAAAGACCCCGATGCTAGGAAAGATTGAGGGCAGGAACAGAAGGCCACAACAGAGCATGAGACACTTGGATTGCATCACTGACACAATGGACATGGGTTTGTGAGGACTCTGAGAGTTGGTGATGGACAGGGAGGCCTGACATGCTGCAATTCATAGGGTCACAAAGAGTCTGACACGACTGATCAACTGAACTGAGCTGAAATTAAAAATTAAAATGAAAAAAAGAAAAAAGAAAACTCCCCAGAACTGCAAAAGCCCAACACAGAGGCAGAGCTTTATAACAACAATAAAAAATATGACTGAGAAAAAGCTCAGAAACCTAATTAGATTTCATAGTGCCAATAAAATGCACAAATACAACAGAGGGGGGGAAAGGGGAGGGGAGAAAAAATTCCAAAATAATCTACAGAACAAGTCAAAACATCAGAATAATAAATGTTTTTCTTGAGTCACTGCTGTAAGAATCCTTTCCCTCACTGGGAATCACAGTGCACCTCACCTCCCTAGTATGCCCTCCAACACTGTGCTGATCTCTGAACCTGTTGTGGGGCAGCTCACATTCTAATCTGGTCCTACGTCTGTGTGTTCTTGCCTCCAATGTCCAATATTCTATAGACACAGAATCTGCCTAGTTGATTGTGTGGATTTAATCTGGAGCTTGTACAGCTGGTGGGAAGATTTTGGGTCTTCTTCAAAGACTTAACCACACTGACCCTGGGTTTCAGTTGTGGTTTTATTTTCACCTCTGCTTGTGGGTTGTCCACTGCGGTTTGCCCCTGAGTCTGTCTTAGAGGAATTGTGTTTGCCCCTGTGGGGGCCGGGTGAAGGAGGTGGTGCAGCTGCTTGGGTCACAGGGATTCTGGCAGCACCAGGTACTCAGGTGAGTTGGTGGCTAGGGCAACAGGAAATATAGCTCTCTAGAAAGGTATGGCAACCAGTAATGTGCAATATGCTCCATTGTTCTTGCCTGGAGAAGCTCCTACCTGACAGAGAAGCCTGACAGGGCACAGTCTACGGGGTCACAAAGAGTCGGACACAACCGAAGTGACCCTGCATGCATAGATGCAAGACACTTTTTGCCTGTGGCAGCTCTCCCCCAGTGAGAGTTGGGTATGAAGGTGAAGCAGATGCTTGCTTGCAGGAACCCTGGTGGCACCAAGTGTGCAGGGACATGGACTGCCTCCAACCCAGGAGCTATGGCCCTGTCAGAGTCTTTTTTTCAAGGCTCTTGTAGTTGATGATCTGAAGGCCTCTTTGGCCAGTCTCTCTCTGTAGCTCCGCCCATTTGGGCACTTAGAGGGCTCACTTGCCTGGGGTCCTTCTCTGTTGTTTGGTGTGTCAGGCACATAGTGTGGCTCCCCTAGCTGGGGTTCTACTCTGTAGTTCAATGTATCAGGTGTTTGATGGGCCAGCCTCTCTATTGTTCAGCTACCAATGCTGTACTGTGCCAGGAGGGAGGCTACGTTGGTGGCTCCACCCCCTATGCATGACTCAGCAGTATCGCCTTGCTTCCATGGCTGCCTGGCTTTCCTCCAGAGGCATTTCCCACCACACTCTGCTCCCTCACATCCCCTCTCTCTGTCTCTCTGCAGTCAACAGTAGTCCTCGCCCTGGGGTTGATCCATAATCCCTAAACTCCAGCTCCCAGCTGCTGAAGTTTACAGGGGATCTACATCCTTATCAGGGTGTGTATGGCTACAGCAAGGACTGTCTGATTCCCATTCCATTTAGGCTGCTTCAGATTAGCTGTTTCACTCTGAGCCTCTAATGTTTCTCCTCCGACTTAGACAATTTCTCTGATGTGAGGATTGAACCTCTGCTTCAGTTCCCCCATCCACGAAGGGCAGGTCCAGTCCTACTAATACTCCTGTTTCCCCGCCTAGTTCCTTCATCCTACCGAGTTATGTGTGGGTCTATATATTCTTTTCTGCTGGTCAGGTACTCCTGTCTGCTCTCAGCTGGTGTTCTGCATGCACTTCTGTGTCTGAAAGTGTATTCCTGATGTATCTGTGGAGAGAGATGTACTCCACATCCACCTATTCCCTCACCATCTTGTTCTCCTTGGCTTCTGTTTTAAAGTCTATTTTGTCTGATATGAGTATTGCTACACCTCTTTCTTGTTATTTCTGTTTATGTAAAATATCTTATTTCATCCCCTCATGTTCAGTCTTTGTGTGCCCTTAACCCTGAAGTGAATCTCGTAATATTAGAAGTAGTTATGATAGCTATGTCCTTAGTGTCATTTTATCACTTCTTTTCTGATTGTTTTTGTAGTTCTTCTCTGTTCATTTCTTATTTTTATTTCTTTCTTGTGGCTCAATGATTTTGTTTTGCAGTGTGCTTGGGTTCCTTGTGTGTATGTGTGTGTATGTATCTATTTTAAGTTTTTGTTATATGGTTACCATGAGGTTCATATATGTCGACCTGTAATTATATCTACTTGTTTTAAACTGGTAGTCATTTAAGAAGACATTTTAAAAGGTCTATTTTTTTTACTCCACCCCCACATTTTGTGCTTTTGATTTCATAGTTTGCATTTTAATGTTTTCCCTTTAATGGTTTATTATAGTTACAGCTGCTTTTACAGGATTTTTGTCATTTGTCCTTATACTAGCTTATTTATGCAACTTTCAGTCCTTACTATATATTTGTCTTTCCTAGTAGAATTTTCCCTATCCTATCTGTCTATGCATTTCCCTATCCATTTCTGCTAATGCAGGAAACACAGGAGACACGGGGTCAATCCCTGGGTCTAGAAGATCCCCTGTGGGAGGAAATGGCAACCTATTCCAGTATTCTTGCCTAGAAAATTCCATGGGCCAAGGAGCCTGGTGGGCTACTGTCCATGGGGTTGCAAAGATTTGGACATGACTTAGCAACTATGCATGCACATAGATTCTTACTTCTTTTCCATTCAGAGACGACCCTTCAAATTTTCTTTTTATTTTGTTTCTCTTTTTGTCTGTGCCATGCAACATGTGGGATCTTAGTTTCCTATCCAGGAATAGAACCCATGCTTCCTGCATTGAAAGGTGAAGTCTTAACCACTGAATTGCCAGGGAAGTCGCCTTCAACATTTCTTTTGGGTAGGTTTACTATCACTGAATTCTTTTGGTTTTTGCCTATCTGAGAAATTATTTCTCTCTCCCTCTATTCTAAATTATAATCTTGCTGGGTAGACTATCCTAGGTTGTAGGTTTTCTCTTTTCAGCAATTTCAATAATTTTGTCACTCTCCTAGCTTGCAAAGTTTCTGCAGTAAAATCATCTGAAAGCCTTATGGGGAGTCCCTTGTATATGACTATTTTTCTTCTGCTTCCTTTAGAATGCTTTATCTTTAATTTTTGCTATTTCAAGAGATGAAAAGGGTGAACGATGACATTCTAGGAATCAGTGAACTAAAATGGACTGGAATGGGTGAATTTAACTCAGGTGACTATTATATCTACTACTGCGGGCAGGAATCCCTCAGAAGAAATGGAGTAGCCATCATGGTCAACAAAAGAGTCTGAAATGCAGTACTTGGATGCAATCTCAAAAATGACAGAATGATCTCTGTTCATCTCCAAGGCAAACCATTCAATATCACAGTTATCCAAGTCTATGCTCCAACCAGTAATGCTGAAGAAGCTGAAGTTGAATGGTTCTATGAAGACCTACAAGACCTTTTAGAACTAACACCCAAAAAAGATGTCCTTTTCATTTTAGGGGACTGGAATGCTAAAGTAGGAAGTCAAGAAACACCTGGAGTAACAGGCAAATTTGGCCTTGGAATGTGGAATGAAGCAGGGCAAAGACTAATAGAGTTTTGCCAAGAAAATGCACTGGTCATAGCAAACACCCTCTTCCAACAACACAAGAGAAGACTCTACACATGGACNGCAAGGAGATCCAACCAGTCCATTCTGAAGGAGATCAACCCTGGGATTTCTTTGGAAGGAATGATGCTAAAGCTGAAACTCCAGTACTTTGGCCACCTCATGCGAAGAGTTGACTCATTGGAAAAGACTTTGATGCTGGGAGGGATTGGGGGCAGGAGGAGAAGCGGAAGACCGAGGATGAGATGTCTGATGGCATCACGGACTCGATGGACGTGAGTCTGAGTGAACTCCGGGAGATGGTGATGAACAGGGAGGCCTGGCGTGCTGCAATTCATGGGGTCGCAAAGAGTCGGACACGACTGAGCGACTGAACTGAACTGATTTTAGTTATGTATTAGTATGATTCTGCTTGAGTTCATCTTGTTTGGGACCCTCTGTGTTTTCTGTACCTGGGTACATATTTCCTCCTACAAGTTTATGAAGTTTTCAGCCAAAATTTCTTCAAATACTTTTTAAATTCCCTTTTCTCTTTTATCCTTCTGAAACTACTATAACGTGAATGTTTGCACTTTTTATGTTATCTCAGATATATTACGTATTGCTTTTTAATCTGTCTTTCTGTCTGCTGTTATGATTGGATGGTATCAATTTTATCTCCTAGATCACTTATGCATTCTTCTGCACCACTTAGTCTCCTATTCATTTCTTCTAGTGTCTTTTTTAATTCAGTTATTGAATTATCTATTTTTGATTGGTTCTTTTTTATATTTTCTAGTTCCTAGTTAAAATGATCAGTATTTTTTCATATTGTTAATTGTTTTTCCTTTTATAGTTACATGTCTAATGGATCTGGAATTTATTTTTATGTAAACTATGAAGTAGATGTTTCTATTACTCAGCTTTGCTGCAGTGACAAAACAAAATGATCAATATTTAGATCAATTATTTTCCCTAATTAAGTTAACACATTTATTACAAATGTTTTGAAATATTTATCTAACAAATTAGTTCTACTTCACTATTTATTTTTTAAGTGTTTTCTCTTGCAAATTAGTATTTCCTTTGCCTTTTCATTTCACTTAACTTTCTATGCATCTGTGAATTTAGGTGAAACAGTTACCTGTTGTCATATTGAAGGAGTGTTCTTCTGTGAGAAAGCAAATTCAGACTTCATGTGTCCAGTGTGCTTGATGGTAGGACTGAACTTGATAGGGACAAAAGTCATATCTTTCTTTGGAATGTGTGACAGCTATCATCCTAGTAGGGGATGTGGCTGGAAATAGAATAGCTAGAGCTTGCACAGGGTATGAGATAAACTTCCTCTCTGCTCAGTGACTGTTGCGGTCCTGTCAGGGATGGGTTCTCATTCCAAGTTGCTGGAGTGGAAGCCCTGATGGTCAGGTTTGAATGGGCTTTGTTTCTTTTAAGTGTGTGTTTTTCCTTACCTCCACTTGCACTGAACCTTCCCCCAAAAAGTGGAGTGCTAAAGCAAGCAGGGCCCATGTGCCTACAAAAGTCTAATCATCTGCCTGTGTTTGCATCTGTGGCTCCACTCAGACAGCCCACAGTTGCATCTCTTCCCTAGTCATGTCTGTCCCAGAACTAGTGCCAAACTGTGGCATGCAGTTTGCAGGGCTAAGGTGTTCATGGGGCACAGGCTAAGGAGTGCAGTGAGGTAGTCATGGAAAATTTGGCAACAGCTAGGACCAACATCTCTGCCCTACTTGGAGGCAAGCCAGCACCCGCACACTCTTCACAAGTGGGGTCCAGGTTTCTTTAGCCTTTTTATTTGTCCCAGCAATTCTCTAAGCCACCCAGGGGACTTGTGTCCTCTGTGTAGCACTCCAGGAGTGGAACACCCTGTTCCACAAGCCTGTGGCTTGACCTGCTCACTCCCCAGGGCAAGAGTCTGCCCATGTGATCTCTCTTTAACTCTTAGTCCCCTCCCAGCAGCAGAGGTCCTGACTTGTTTGATTCTTCCCGTTCTACTCAATTACATGTGTTTTTGTCTTACAACCTTGGTTTTATGGGAGTCCTTTTGAAAGTTTCCAGTTAGTTTTCCATGAAAGTTTTTCCACATGTAGCTGTATTTTTGGTGTGTCTGTTGGATGGAGGTGAGTTCCATATCTTTTTACACCACCATCTTGATTTTTGAATCTGAAAGTCACTTTTTAAACTGTAATAACTGAAATTTTGTCCACACCATCTTCCTATCCCTAAATTAGATATCTTTGATTGTTAGGTGTTTTATGTTGTTTTATATAATGTTGACAAGCAAAGGCTGGGTTAAACAGAAGAGAAATAGACTTTGAACAACAGTACTTTAGTAGAGCAAAAGCTGTGGTAGGTTAAACATATCTTAAGTCACTCTAAAACAACTAAGGAGCCTAAGGAAGAATGGGATTGGAGGAGAGTGTGAAATTAGACTCCTAGATAGCATATTAAAAAGCAGAGACATTACTTTGTCCGTCTAGTCAAGGCTATGGTTTTTCCAGTGGTCATGTATGGATGAGAGTTGGACTGTGAAGAAAGCTGAGTGCCGAAGAATTGATGCTTTTGAACTGTGGTGTTGGAGAAGACACTTGTGAGTCCCTTGGACTGCAAGGAGATCCAACCAGTCCATCCTAAAGGAGATCAGTCCTGGGTGTTCACTGGAAGGACTGATGCTGAAGCTGAAACTCCAATACTTTGGCCATCTGAGTGAAGAGTTGACACATTGGAAAAGACTCTGATGCTGGGAGGGATTGGGGGCAGGAGAATAAAGAGACGACAGAGGATGAGACGGCTGAATGGCATCACTGACTCAATGGACATGAGTTTGGGTTAACTCCGGGAGTTGGTGATGGACAGGGAGGCCTGGTGTGCTGTGATTCATGGGGTCGCAAAGAGTAGGACACAACTGAGCAACTGAACTGAACCGATATATGTAATTCTGGGTAGGTGTAGATTGCTTCAGATTCAAATCAGATAATCAAATGAATAAATGAATGAAAAGTTTCAAAAAGTTCTGACACCTAGGATAATGCCTTTCATCAATATACAACACTACTGAATACAGTAGCTTCTGGCATCACGTTTGCCTTACACAAAACAATAGGAATGGGATATAATTGTTTGTATAATTCAGGGGGATTACTTTGAACTAATCATTTTTCTCTGGGAAAGTTTATGACAGAATTCAAAATAGGTTTCTTAAATTTGAAACAAAACCACAGTGCTACTTAAGTTCAACTGAGGATCCCACCCTGTGAAACAGCAACACCTAGTGTTGGAATTTAAATATTGTTCTTATTCACTATTTTAAAATATCTTCTTTTTCTTTAGAATTTCTTGCAAATATATACTTTCTTGCACTTTAGTTGGGGGGAGAAGAAAATGGATTTGAAAGAAGCACTTTGGACTCTCAGGAGTTCATAAGAATGAAGCATTATTATATTTTCTATTACCTTATTTTTATATGTTAGATCATTTTGCTTGTGGATTAAATAAGTCTTGGAAGGAAAACAGTTATCATTCAAGTATTGTGTCCTTCATATTTTTGATATACAAAGGACATATTTTACTTTTATTTTGGGGTTCCCCCCAACTTTATTGAGGAATAATTGACAAATATAATTTTACATATTTAAAATGTACAATAAGATGATCTGATATACATATATATATCACTGAATAATCACCAAGTTCAAGATTATTGATACAATCATCAGCTCACATAGCTAATTCTTTTGAAGGTAGTACACTGAAGGTCTGCTCTCAGTAACTTTCAAGTGTATGATACTGTATTATTATCTATAGACATCATGGTGTACATTAATTAGCTCCTCATAAATTATTCTTTCTATAACTGAAATTTTGGGTCCATTAACTTACACTTCCCTATGTCCCCCTTTCTGCAGTCTGAGCAACAACCATTCTATTATTTGTTTCTATAAAATCAGGTTTTTTGCCCAGATTCCACCAACTGACAGCACAATGTGTTTGTCTCTCTGTGTTTGCTTATTTCACTTGAAATAATGTCCTCCAGGTTGATCTGTGTTGTTGCATATGAGAGAATCTCCATCATTTTATGTCTGCATAACATTCCCTTATAGTTTTATGTGTATACATATATATCAGTTAAGTCACTCAGTAGTATCCAATTCTTTGTGACCCAATGGACTGAAGCATGCCAGGCTTTTCTGTCCATCATCAACTCCCAGAGCTTACTCAAATTCATGCCCATTGAGTCGGTGATGTCATCCACCATCTCATCCTCTGTCATCCCCTTCTCCTACTGCCTTCAATCTTTCCCAGCATCAGGCTCTTTTCTAAAGAGCCAGTCCTTCGCATCAGGTGGACAAAGTATTGGAGTTTGAGCTTAAGTATCAGTCCTTCCAATGAATATTCAGGACTGATTTCCTTGGGAATTGCCCAGTTTGACCTCCTTGCAGTCCAAGGGACTCTCAAGAGTCTTCTCCAACACCATAAATCAAAAGCATCAATTCTTAAGCACTCAGCTTTCTTTATAGTCACAACTCTCACATCCATACATGACTACTGAAAAACCATAGCTATGACTAGATGGACCTTTGTTGGCAAAGTAATGTCTCTGTTTTTTTAATATGCTATCTAGGTTAGTTATAGCTTTTCTTCAAAGGATCAAGCATCTTTTAATTTCATGATGCAGTCACCATCTGCAGTGGTTTTGGAGCCCAAGAAAATAAAGTCTTTCTGTTTCCATTGTTTCCTCATCTATTTGCCATGAAGTGATGGGGCCAGAGGCCCTGATCTTAGTTTTTGGAATGTTGAGTTTTAGGCCAGCTTTTTCACTCTCCTCTTTCACATTCATCAAGAGGCTCTTTAGTTCCTCTTTGATTTCTGCCATAAAGGTGGTGTCATCTGTGTATTTGTGGTTATTGATATTTCTCCCAGCAATCTTGATTCCAGCTAGTGCTTCATCCAGCTTGGCATTTCACATGATGTACTCTGTATATAAGCAGGGTGACAAAATACAGCCTTGATGTATTCCTTTTCCAATTTAGAACTAGTCCATTGTTCCATGTCCAGTTCTAACTGTTGCTTCTTGACCTACATACAGATTTCTCAGGAAGCAGGTAAGATAGTCTAATATTCCCATCTCTTGAAAAATTTTCTACAGATTGTTGTGATCCCCCCAGTCAAAGGCTTTGGCAGAGTTAATAAAGCACAAGTAGATTTTTTTTTTCTGGGGCTCTCTTGCTTTTTTGATCATCCAACAGATGTTGGCTATTTGATCTCTGGTTTCTTTGCCCTTTCTAAATCCAGCTTGAACATCTGGAAGTTCTTGGCTCATGTACTGTTGAAGCCTGGCTTGGAGAATTTTGTGCATCACTTTGCTAGTATGTGAGATAAGTCCAATCGTACCATAGTCTGGTCATTCTTTGGCATTGTCTTTCTTTGGGATTGGAATGAAAACTGAACTTTTCCAGTCCTGTGGCCACTGCTGAGTTTTCCAAATTTACTGGCATATTGAGTGCAACACTTTCACAGCATTGTCTTTCAAGATTAGAAATAGCTCAACTGGAATTTCATTACTTCCACTAGCTTTGTTCATGTGATGCTTCCTAAGGCCCCACTTGACTTCACATTCCAGGATGTCTGGTTCTAGGTGAGTCATCACACCATTGTGATTATCTGGGTCATGAAGATCTTTTTGGTATAGTTTTTCTGTGTCTTCTTGCCACCTCTTCTTAATATCTTCTGCTTCTGTTAGGTTCATACTGTTTCTGTCCTTTATTGTGCCCATCTTTCCATGAAATGTTCCCTTGGTATCTCTAATTTTCTTGAAGAGATCTCTAGTCTTTCCCATTCTATTGTTTTCCTCTGTTTCTTTGCATTGATTGCTGAGGAAGGCTTTCTTATATCTCCTTGCTATTCTTTGGAACTCTGCATTCAGATGGCTATTCTTTCCTTTTCTCTTTTGCCTTTAGCTTCTGTTCTTTTCTCAGCTATTTGTAAGACCTCGTCAGACAACCATTTTGCCTTTTTGCATTTCTTTTTCTTGGGGAAGGTTTTGATCACTCCCTCCTATACAATTCAGGCACTCTGTTGCTACTGGAGAAGAGTGGAGAAATAACCTCAGAAAGAATGAAGAGACAGAGGCAAAATGAAGAAAACATCCAGCTGTGGATGTGACTGATGATGGAAGTAAATTCCGATGCTGTAAAGGACAATTTTGCATAGAAACCTGGAATGTTAGGTCCATGAATCAAGGTAAATTGGAAGTGGTCAAACAGGAGATGGCAAGAGTGAACATCGACATTTTAGGCGCGCGGTCCGCTGCGAGAGCCAGGCTGGCACACTATGCACGGCCGGGAGGAGCTGCCCCACGTCCGA
The DNA here is from genome assembly GCA_006410635.1 of Cephalophus harveyi. NCBI lineage: Eukaryota > Metazoa > Chordata > Mammalia > Artiodactyla > Bovidae > Cephalophus > Cephalophus harveyi. The sequence goes on from SJYT01064810.1 coordinate 319,595, forward strand.
GGTCAGGGGCAGCAGCCTAGAGTGCCAGGCTGCGACAGCACAGGAACGGCTGAGAGGAGCTACCCTGTGCTGAGGTCGGGGCGGCGACTGAGAGGAGCTACCCCGAGTCCGAGGTCAGTGGTGGCCCAGGAGGAGACACCCTGCGTCCGAGGTCGGGGCGGCGGCCGGGAGGAGCTGCCCCACGTCCCAGGCCAGTGGCGGCTGGGAGAGGACACCCGGCGTCCGAGGTCGAGGCGGCAGCTGGGTGGAACTACATCCGGGGCCAGTGGTGGCCAGGAGGAGACACCCCACGTCCGCGGTCGGGGGCAGTCGGGAGAGGCCCCCTTGAGCTTGAGGACGCGGGCGGTGACCCCGGGGAGCCACCAGGAGCCTAAGGCCAGGGACGGCAGCTGGGTGGAGCCACCCACACCCAAGGCCAGGGCCATTGGCCAGGAAGAACAACCCAAGAATCAGTGGCTGCACAGGTGCAGGAGGACCTAGAGGAGCTATCCAACGTTGAAGGTCAGGAACGGCGACGGTAAGGAGATACCCCTCATCCAAGGTAAGGAACAGCGGCTATGCTTTGCTGAAGCAGCCGTGAAGAAATACCCAACACCCAAGGTAAGAGAAACCCAAGTAAGATGGGAGGTGTTACAAGAGGGCATCAGAGGGCAGACATACTGAAACCATACTCACAGAAAACTAGTCAATCTAATCACACTAGGACCACAGCCTTGTCTAACTCAATGAAACCAAGCCATGCCTGCAGGGCAACCCAAGACAGGCGGGTCATGGTGGAGAGGGCTGACAGAACGTGGTCCACTGGAGAAGGGAATGGCAAGCCACTTCAGTATTCTTGCCTTGAACTGATGCTGGGAGGGATTGGGGACAGGAGGAGAAGGGGACGACCAAGGATGAGATGGCTGGATGGCATCACGGACTTGATGGACGTGTCTGAGTGAACTCCGAGAGATGGTGATGAACAGGGAGGCCTGGCGTGCTGCAATTCATGGGGTCGCAAAGAGTCGGACATGATTGAGCAACTGAACTGAACTGAACTGAACCCCTTATTAGACACATGGTTTGCAAAATCTCATTTTACATGTTATATTTTTTATTTATTGATTGTTTTCTTTGCTATGCAGAAGCTCTTTAATTTGCTGTAGTCTCACTTGTTTATTTTAGTTTTTGTTGCCTGTGCTTTTTGAGTTTTATTCAAGAAATCCTTTCCAAGACCAATGTGAAGGAGCTTCTTTTCTATATTTTCTTCTAGGAGTTTTATGGTTTGGGGGTCTTACAGTTAAGTCTTTAACACATTTTGAGTTGACTTTTGTGAGTGGTGTAAAATAGGGGTCTAGTTTTGCCCAGTTTCATTCTTTTGCATATAAATATCTAATTTTCCCAAGAAGATTTGTTGAAGAGATTATTTTTCCCCATTGTGTGTTCTTGATGACTTTGTTAAAAATTAACTGACCATATATGTATGGGCTTGTTTCTGGGCTCTCTATTCTTTTCTACTGGTCTGTGTGCTTGTTTTTTAACCTACTGTTCTGTTCTGATTGCTATAGCTCTGTAATATAGTTTGCAATCTGGACATGTGATACCTCCTGTTCTTCTTTCTCAAGTTTGCTTGGTTATTTGAGAACGTTCATGGCTCTATACAAATTTTAAGATAGCTTTTTATATTTCTGTGAAAAGTGTCATTGGAGTTTTGATAGGAAATGCATTGAATTTATACATTCCTTTGGATAGTATAGACTTAAAAAATTAATTCATCCTGTCTAAACATGGGCTATTTTTCCATTTATTTGTGTCCTTGTCAATTTCTTTCATCAATTTAATTTTTAGTGTACAGATCTTTCACCTTCTTGTCTAAATTTATTTCTTTTTATTGCTTTTGATGCTATTGCAAATGGAATTGTTTTCTTATTCTATTTGAGATGGTCCATTATTAGTATATAGAAGCACACTTTTTTGTACATTGAATTTGTATCAAACAAATTTTCTGATTCATTCATTATTTTGGTAGAGTCTTACAATTTTCTACACATAAGATCATGTCATCTGCCCACATTTATTACTATTACGGCATTATTGTCTTTGTCTCCCTGTCGAACTGTTAATAACTGTTTACTATATTTACATGCTCCCATACTAGATGCATAAATTTTATGACTGGTATATTCTCTTGATGAGTTGACCCATTTATCATTATATGATGATCTCTTTGTCTCTTGTTACAGCTGTGGAGGTAGAGTCTATTTTGTCTGTTATAAGTACCTATTTTGTCTGATATAAGAACCCTGTTCTTTTTTGGTTTCCATTTTCATAGAATATATTTTGCAAACTTTTTACTTTCAGTTTGTGTGTGTCCTTAAAGTTTATGTGAGGGACCTTCCAGCAGTGGCCACAGGACTGGAAAAGGTCAGTTTTCATTCCAGTACCAAAGAGTGCTCAAACTACTTCACAATTGCACTCATCTCACCTGCTAACAAAGTAATGCTCAAAATTCTCCAAACCAGACTTCAACGGTAAAAGAACCGTGAACTTCCAGATGTTCAAGCTGGATTTAGTAAAGGCACAGGAATCAGAGATCAAATTGTCAAAATCCGTTAGATTATTGAAAAAGCAAGAGAGTTCTAGGAAAACATCTACTTCTGCTTTATTGACTATACCAAAGCCTTTGACTAGGTGAATCACAACAAACTGTGGAAAATACTTAAAGAGATGGGAATACCAGACCACCTGACCTGCCTCCTGAGAAATCTGTATGCAGGTCAGGAAAAAATGGTTAAAACTGGACATGGAACAACAGACTGGATCCAAATTGGAAAAGGAGTACATCAAGGTCATATATTGTCACTATGCTTATTTAACTTATTTAACTCTCGTGTAGCATACATTATGAGAAACACTGGGCTGGATGAAGCACAAGCTGGAATCAAGATTACAGGGAGAAATATCAGTAACCTCAGATATGCAGATGGTACCACCCTTATGTCAGAAAGCAAAGAAGAACTAAAGAGCCTCTTGATGAAAGTGAATGAAGAGAGTGAAAAGTTGGCTTAAAACTCAGCATTCAGAAAACTAAGATCAGGGCATCTGGTCCCATCAGTTCATGGTAAATAGATGAGGAAGGAATGGAAACAGTGATAGACTTTATTTTTTGGGCTCCAAAATCACTGCAGATAGTGACTGCATCATGAAATTAAAAGATACTTTCTCCCTTGAAGAAAAGCTATTACCAACCTAGACAGTATTTTAAAAAGCAGAGACATTACTTTGCCAACCAAGTTCCATCTAGTTAAAGTTCTGGTTTTTCCAGTAGTCATGTATGGATGTCAGAGTTGGACTATAAAAAAAGGTGAGAGCTGAAGAATTGATGCTGTTGAATTGTGGTATTGGAGAAGACTCTTGAGAGTCCCTTGGACTGCAGGGCGATCCAACCAGTCCATCCTGAAAGAAATCAGTCCTGAATATTCATTTGATGGACTGATGCTGAAACTGAAACTTCAATACTTTGGCCATCTGATGCAAAGAACTGACTCATTTGAAAAGACCCAAATATTGGGAAAGATTGAAGGCAGAAGGGGATGAAGAGGATGAGATGGTTGGATGGCATCACTGACTCAATGGACATGAGTTTGAGTAAACTCTGGGAGGGAGTTTGTGATGGACAGGGAGTCCTGGCATACTGCAGTCTACAGGGTCACAAAGAGTTGGACACAACTGAGCGCCTGAACTGAGGTGAACTGAGAGACTTCCCTGGTAGTCCAATGGTTAAGACTCTGTGCTCTCAAAGTAGAGAGCCTGGATTTGATCCCTGGTCAGGAACTAGATCCTACATGTGAAACTAAGAGTTTGCATGCCACAACCAAGACCCAACACAGCCAAATAAATAAATAAATAAATAAATAATATTTTTAAAATAAAAGCTTATGTGAGTCTCCCTGAGGCAGCATAAAGTTCTTGTTTTTCAGCTACTGTATGTCATTTAATTGGAGAATTTAAATCATTTACATTTAGAGTAATTATCACCATTTTGTTAACTTTTCTTTTATTGTTTTGTAGTTCCTTTCTTCCTCTCTTGTTATCTTTCTTGGTGAACTGATGAATTCTTTGCGAACTGATGGGGTTTTTTGATAGTGATATGCTTTGATTCTTTTCTCATTATTTATGTATATATTATAATTTTGCTTTGTAATTACTTTAAGGGTTTCATAATATATCTTATAATTATAAGAATCCTTTAAATTCATGCATTGGAGAAGGTAATGGCAACCCACTCCAGTGTTCTTGCCTGGAGAATCCCAGGGATGGGGGAGCCTGGTGGGTTGCCGTCTCTAGAGTCGCACAGAGTCGGACACGACTGAAGCGACTTAGCAGCAGCAGCAGCAGCAAAGGGGGTCCTGGCCCTTTAGTGCAACAGCAATGGGCTGCTGCCCTGTGTCTGCACCTCCCACCCCCATGATCAGAAGCAGCGATTGGCCATCAGAGCACAGGTCCCTGGTCTTTGGAGACAAGGTCCTTTTTCCCATGCTGGATCCCACAAGCTGTGTGCAAAACTGCTCCAGGAACACTTGCAGCTACGGGCCACCAGGTGGGGGGTGGGCGGCTGCTCCTGTGCTGAGAGCCAGGATGAACCACAGTTTACTCGTCTAAGTCCTCCCCTGGAAGCTGCAAGCTTGAACAGCCTCTGAGATTACAGAGTGGTTCCATCAGATGGGCTTGGCTCGGGTAGTGTAGTTGTCCAGGTGGGAGACCACACCTGGTGCTTCCTGCTCAGCGTGCTCCCAGGACCCTCCCCATGGGGCTAGGGAGTGTTCTTGGTCGAGTAGGCCTTCTCCTAGAGTCCCTTCAGGTGGAATTGCTCTTCTCACTGTAGATTGGACTCCTGATGGTACTTAGGGAAGGGCATAAAAAAAATTCTGTTGAGCTTCTCTGGGAAAAGTTGTGCCTTTGAAGGGGGATGAGAACAGGTAGTAAGGAGAGTGCTCCTGCCCTTAGGGGAGGAATCACTCTGAGAGGTCTGGGGGCAGAGTCATCGCTTTTTTGGGGGAATCCTAGCTCTGTGGCTTTCGGGTGGCCAGGCAGCTATGTAAGGCCCCCTCAGCAGCCCCCTGACATTAATGGGTGACAGTCCCTGCATATCAGGGAGGTGGGGAGGCTTGGGGAGCAGACTGCTTTCAGGGGCTCGTGAGGACTTCCCCATGTCTCTCTGTTCCAGGACTCTGTTTAAGGAGAGCAGACGAGGCCATGGTCACCTGACGTCAATTCTGTGAGTGTCTAAGTGTTTTCACCTGTCAAGACTACTGGCATTTTTATCTCTGAGGATCTCCTCTGAATCTTTCCTGTGTTCCTTCCTTTGCACAGGGCCAAGAAGAAAGTAATGGCCTCTTGCAAAATGAAGGTGAAGGTGAGTCAGCCTGCCCAGTCATGTGCCACCTGTTCTTAGCTCTCTGCACCCATGCTCTGGCAGCTCATGGAGCTTTGCTGGTCTGGGGACAGCTCTTCGAGATGAGGTTGTACCAGGAGGCAGCCTGGCCCACAGGAGGGGCCTAGGGTCTGCAGGACAGAGACCTGACCTGGGCCATTGGTGCCCTCCAGCCGCACGTCTAGGAAGCATCACCTACCTGGCCAGTTCCTGGGGTTGTTGTAGAGTTAAATGAGGTCTTCTTGGTGAATTGTCCTTATCTTTTAGGGAAGAGCGCCCCCGAGCCAAGTGCAGGTGAGCCTGGATTGGCATCGGGCAGGCAGGAGGCTTTGTCCAGCTGACTGACAGATGCAGAGGGGAGTGTGATGGCTGAAGACTGCGAAATGACTTTGATGTTGCAGAGCTCTCTCGATGTAGTAAAATTGCCATTTCACCAAAATTTTTGCCAATTCCTAAGGCTCTGTAGCGCCCCTCACTGTCCCTGAACAGCCCAAGGGAAGGAGCGTGCAGATGAGTTATTCCTAAGTGTCTGTTGACCTCCCCTGATGTCCCTAAGACTCACTGCACCAGGTGCTGGGGAGGCGGGAGTGACAGGACAGACTGTGAGCCCAGAGGGGTGTGAGGTGCTGGCGAAACCAAGGAGGGAGAGAGCGACAGCAGTCCCCTTTCATCCTGACCGCGGCTGGGAGCTGAGGTGGGATGAGGGCCAGAAAGGGAGCACATCTTGTTGTTCAAGTCGTACAGTTTACAGAAACAACGTGGTTTCCTTGTGTGTGTTGCGGTGCAGAAAGCCTGGGTCAGCCCAGCCCCACCCAGCCGTGGCCAGAGAGTGGTGGGGTTGCAGCATTTCCGAGTCCATGTAGGCCGCCTGCTCCTTTCCTCCCTGGCTTTGTGATCACTCTGGAAGGCCCGCTGCCTGTATGTTTTCTCACTCTCGAGTCCCTTTAGCAGGGCCAGGGTTGGCATCTTTGGACATTTGTAAACACAAGCCTTTCTGCTTGCCTCTAGGAATCATCTGCTAAGCCAGATAAGAAAGTGTCCGTCTCATCAGGCCAGATGGGCAGCCCCCCAGCTTTGCCTTCAGAGCACCTGGGAGGAGGCCAGGGCGTGGGGGCCGCAAGCAGGGAGCTCTCGTCCCAGGCATCTGGCAGCCTCGCTCACCCTGCTCCTGTCAACCTGGAGGACTCGTTGGATGGAGACTTGGTCCATAATTCTGCCTCCTCATTAGAGGCAGTGTCCAAGGAACTGGCTGTATTGCACAGCAGGGCTGGTGGGAGCTCAGAGTTCCCACTGCCCGCACCCGTGAAAGTGCCTGCAGAGAAGCTCGCGGGTGTTCTATGTCCAGAAGAAAAAAGGAACTTTCCAAAGCCCAGCCCTCCTGCCCCTCCACCCTCTAGCTCTCTGCAGTCACCCCTCAATTTTCTGGCTGAACAGGCTCTGGCCCTGGGGCAGTCCTCTCAGGAGAAAAAAACAGAGAGTTCTGGCTACAAAGAGCTGTCCTGTCAGGCTGCTCTTGGCAAGGGCCCACCGGAAGGGCAGCAGCCGAAAGCCAAGCACCACGGCTTGCCGCGGACGTCTCACGTGCCCCCGGCGGGCACTGCCATGCCTGGCCCCCAAGTCAAGGTCTTTCATGCCGGCACGCAGCCACAGAAGAGCTTCACCCCTCCGGCTCCATTCGTCAATAAGCTTCAGGGCCCGAAGCCTGGCTCCCCTCAGTGTCACCGATCCCTCCTGCAGCTTGTCAAGACAGCGACTAAAAGCCAGAGCTTCCATGCTTCCACGCCAGCCTCCTCGGGCACGCCAGCCTCCAGCTGCAGCTCTCATAAGACCCCAGCTTCATGATAAGCTTCAGGGCCCGAAGCCTGGCCCCCCTCAGTGTCACCGATCCCTCCTGCAGCTTGTCAAGACAGCGACTAAAAGCCAGAGCTTCCATGCTTCCACGCCAGCCTCCTCGGGCACGCCAGCCTCCAGCTGCAGCTCTCATAAGACCCCAGCTTCATGCTCTGCTGCCGTGAGCCATCCAGCGAAACCACACTCAACCATCTCTTCAGGACCACCCTACAAGACCAGTCCCTTCCTGGGCTCTGCCTCCAAACATGGGGTGTCATCCGGCAGACCCTCGTCTGGAGGAACGCCGGTCCAGAGCCCTGCTTCTGGGAACCTGCTCCCTGCGGCACAGCTTCCCTCCACAGGACAGTCCACCAGCCGACCCGTCCCTGGCCCTGCAGTGAAGAAGCCGCCTGTACCCCAGAAGTTGACCTTGGTGGCCCCTCCCGGTGGTCCCAGTGGAGATTCTAGTGGAGGGACCCAGGGTGTGGCCAAGTTATTGACCTCCTCTCTGAAGCCCAGTGCGGTGAGCAGCGTGACATCGTCTACCTCCCTGCCAGTGAGTGTCCTGCTGTAGCCCGCTCCCCTCGTGGGCCTTGTGGGCAGGGCCACTGGCCTCACCCTGGTCTGAGAGTGAAAGCTGATGCTTACGGTCAGGTAGGAACAGTGAGCCTGCCGGTTGGAAGGAGGACCGGGCTTCCTGTTTTCAGGCTTTTACTTTTCTGGTGGCCAGACTCCCAGGAAAGCCTGAAAAGTCTCCTGGGGAGGACGAGCAGGACAGGACTGGGCAGCCCTGCAGTCTGCAGGGAGGCTGTGGATCTGGATGGTCAGAGGGAGTCAGGAAACTCGCCCTGCACGGCCTCCTGCCTGTCATCTCTCCAAGCGAGCATGTGAAGCTAGTCCTGCCCTCAGGTGGTCAGTTACAGGGATGTCATGACCAGGAAGACTGGTACTTCTCAGGATGATTCTGTCCACACGTGAGACAAAGGTGCCATGACCCGGCCCCTGGTTACTGAGGCTCACCTCCTGCATTACAGGTGGTTTGGATGAAGGTTGGAGAATGAGAGCCTTTTTCCCCTCCGTTTTTCCCATATATAAGATAGTGTGTTTGCAAAGAGCAAACCTATAGAAAGGTGTGTTTAGCAAAGCTTCACTCACCTCTGCCTTCCTTCTCCAGCCCTTGTAACTGCGTTCCTTAGTTTCTAGGTTTTTTCTGTTTCTTTGTAAAAACCAAAGGTAAATGCCTTTGTGTGTGTGTGTGATGGAGGGAAGTATACACACATTGCTATATCCCCGTATCGGTTGGTATCCATGTATGATACTCTCCTTCCTTTCTTGCACAAAGGAGGCATAGTTAATACCTGCTTTGTAAAGTGAACGCTGCTCAGGGAGCCCTTCTGTGCTGGTTCTCTGCGATGGTCCTTCCTCGGGGCTGCAGCGGAGGGCGGCTGACGTGCACGTACCCCTCTCCAACCCACCCCTGGTGCGGTGCCAGCTTTGGTTTGTGAGTGGGCTTGGATGGGGCTGGACTCCTGACCCCTCTCTATGCTTCCTCCCCAGAAAGGAGCGAGTGGGGCTGTGCTGTTGACCGGCTCCTCATCCTTGAACCTGCTGTCTTCATCCTACAAGGCTGGCAGTCCCAAGCTCCCTGGGGCCTTGAACTCGAGCCCCTTGGGGATTATCTCCCAGCTTCCCCTCCACGTGATCTCCTTCAGTGCTGACTCCTCTGTTAAAGCGGTGGTCTCCAAGGATGCCATCGTCACCGGCCCTGCCCCCGGGACGTTCCACCACGGCCTCGGCCACAGTCTCCTGGCCGGCGTGCACTCCATCCCGCCTCATGCCGCGCCTCTCCCGCACACTGCCGTGTCTACCCACCTCCCACAGAGCCTGCCAGATGCTTCTCAGCTTCATGGGAAAGGGCCCAGTGTACCAAGGAAATTGTGATTTTCAGGCAAAGGCTGGAAGCTGCACAAGGAGGTCTCAGAAGTTGGATAATAACTATGCTCTGCCATTGGTTTTCTTCTGGAAAAGGCGTGAGTGCTAAGTGGAGCGTCTCTTGGCGTGTGTGATGTGCCTTCAGTTCAGGGAGCAGCCCTGTGCTTCACTGGGGGCCCTGGCCAGCCTGGTGCTCGCGCCTCATGGCTCTGTTGCAGACAATCGTTGGAGGGGCAGTGCTAGGCCAAGGAGCACGCCGGCTCGTGCTGGGCGCTCTGGTGGCGGGGCAGAGCAGGTGGCCCAGCTCCTCGCGTTTGGCCAGAGTACCTCAGTGCACCCTACTGGTCAGGGCTCCTTCTGGCCACAGTGGGCTCCCTGGTTGGTCAGAGTGTCTGTCCATCCACCTGGCTCACACCCCAGCTGGGAGAGGTACCTTGTTCTCTGAAAAATACTCAGAACACCCAACGTGTGCTCATCATGGGGGCCAGTCTCTCCACTGAACATGACAATGAAGCTCTTTTAGAGAAAAGACCTTTGTAGATTCAACAATTGTGGTAGGATTTTTAAAGACACTTATTTTTGGCTCAGTTTTGATCCTTACCATTAAACGCATTGGATAGAATCGCACTGTTCTCCGCACTTCACATTGTTCCTAGGAAGACATAATTCCAGTGCCTTTATGGTGGAGGACTGGACACGTCCACTCGGCCCTCTGAGTGGGTCTCAGATGAAGACCTTTTTAAAGACATGTCTGTATCTAAGACAGAGCCAGCTTATTTGAGTTTTCTATGGTTGCATATCACAACCTGGGCCATCCTGACTGGAAGGTCACCCGGGCCCTGCCTCCCAGGTCCCAGCTCAGCCAGGACCCCCACTTTGTTTCTCCCAAGTTCATGCAGGTGGGCTGCAGAGCCCCGGATTCCTCCTTTGTCTCTTTGAGGGCTGAGGATGTGAGGAGTTCCAGGCTGCAGGTAGACATTCCAGTTTATTGTAAAACCATGCTCAGGCCGAGCTGCAGAAACAGGCCCCTGGGAAGTGTCTGCCATGCAGAAGCAGGCCTTGAGGTCCGTACTCTCCAGACAGCAGGCTCTGCCTTCACTGGGAGATGGACGAGGCAGCGCCCCACTCAGCCAGCAGCTGCTTCTCAAGGATTTTCAGGTGCTTGCCTGTTCTGTGAAGTCTGAACCAACTGTTCCAGCTAAGTCGTTTCCCTTATGTTGAGAGTAAAAAGCCTCAGAATGCGCGCCTGCCTGTGTGAAGACATGGGCAGTTCTTTTGGGTCCTGACTCCCAGGATATGACACTTGGTGTCTCGTGGTTTCTCAGAGGCTGTCCGGCTGCCCGGGGAGCAAGACTGTGGCTGGCCAGCCAGCCGGCCAGGCCTCTGCTTTTTTATTTTTTAACAGAAAAACCAACACGTGTGTCACATGGGGCCAAGTGGACTCCTTGTCCCTTTACTATATCTATTTTTTGCAACTTGGGTNTGCCCGGGGAGCAAGACTGTGGCCAGCCAGCCGGCCAGGCCTCTGCTCTTTTTTTTTTTAACAGAAAAACCAACACGTGTGTCACATGGGGCCAAGTGGACTCCTTGTCCCTTTACTATATCTATTTTTTGCAACTTGGGTTTCCAGTTTACAGACTAGTCTTAGGTAGTAGCAAAAGAGCCAAAGAAGAGATTGGTATTGCTGAGCTCAGAGCGGCGCAGAGGCCGTCCGTCCAAGAGCGCTGAGTGGCGGGAAGACACCAGGTGCCCCTCCCCACTGCGCCCCCACCTCCCGGCACCACCCAGCTTTCAGCTGGAGCAGGATGCCCTCCTCCTTAGGAATCTAGCGATGCCTCTTGCCTCAGGGAAACGTTTCTTTGATGGGGAGTTGATGAGGTTTCTTTTCCTTGTTGATGCTTTATTTGTGGTAATGGAAGAGTGAGTGACTTGAGCCATGGCAAGGAGGGCTGCAGGTGGAGGCGTCCCGGCCACCACGCTGCGGGCTCCCCTTGCTGGCGATTCTTGGGTGTGAAAGGGCTGTGGCTTTTGTGCAGCGATTATGTTGGGGGTGGTGTGGAAATTGTTAATCTTGTATAAAGCAACACAATAAATTGTTTCAAGGTTTCCAGAAAAAAAAAAAAAGAGTTTAAAATGATTTATATACCATCACTGCAGTATTAGAGTATTTCAGATTTGATGATATGCTTAACTTTACCAGTGAATCTTATGTTTCCATGTTGCTGATAAGCATCCTCTTTTTTCAACTTGAAGAACTTACTTTAACATTTCTTATAAGACAGGTTACAACCTCATGGAGTGTAACCTGACAGGCTCCAGGCAAGAATACTGGAGTGGGTTGCCATTTCCTTCTCCAAGACAGGTCTGAAAGTGAAAGTGAAAGTGAAAGTGAAGTCGCTCAGTCGTGTCTGACTCTTTGCTACCCCGTGGACTGTAGCCCATCAAGCTCCTCTGTCCATGGGATTCTGCAGGCAAGAGTACTGGAGTGGGTTGTCATTTCCTTCTCCAGGGGATCTTCCCAACCCAGGGATCGAACCCAGGTCTCCCACATTGCAGGCAGCCGCTTTAAACTCTGAGCCACCAGGGAAGCCAGGTCTAAGGATGATAAATTTCTTATGCTTTTATTTGTCTGGGGAAGTCTTTTCCCTTCCTTCATTTCTGAGGGACAACTTTGCTAGATAAAGTATTCTTGGTTGGTACTTTTTTTTTTCCCTTGGGGCATTTCAAGTGTATCATTCTATTCTTTTCTGGCCTGCAAGGTTTCTGCTGAGAAATCTGCCTATAATCTTATTAGGACTACCCTGTACATGATAAGTCTTTTCCCTTGCTGCTTTCAGAATTTTGTCTTGGTTTTTTGAATTTTATTATACTGTATCTTGTTAAAGATCTTTTTGAGTTGAATTTGTTTGAGGACCTTTGTGCTTCTTGTATGTAGTTGGCCATATTTTCCCAGACTTGGGAGGTTTTCAGTCATTATTTCCTTACATATGCTTTCTGTCCTCTTCTCACTGTTATCCTTTCTGATACTTCCATAATGTGAATTTTCTTTCAGTTGATAGTGTCCCATAATTCATGCAGACTTTCTTCACTCTTTTAATTTTTTTATTTATTTTCTCCTCTGAGTGGATAATATCAAGAGATCTGTCTTCAGGTTTGCAGATTCTTTTTCTGCTTGGTTTTACTATTATTGAAGGTCTTTGTTTCATTTTCCTGTCATTCACTTTATTCTTCAGTTCCAGAATGTCTGTTTGGTTCATTCTTATGATTTCTCTCACTTTGCTGAACTTCTCATTTTATTTATGCAATGCTTTCCTGAGTTGTCTATGTTCTCTTGACTCTTGCTGAGCATCCTTAAAATAATTATTTTGTATTATTTTTCAGTTAACTCTCATATTTATGTTTCTTTGGGGTCAGTTTGGGAAGTTATTGTGTCTGGTGGTGTTATGTTTCTTTGCTATTTCATGTCCCTAATGGCTTTATGTTGGTGTCTGTGCATTTGAGGGGGCAGTAACTTCTTCCAATCTTTTCAAACTTGCTGCATTGGGTAAAGACTTTAACCTGATGGTGGCTGAAAGACACTGACTGAGTTCCTAGGAAGGCACCTGGAGGGCTCTAGCTCCTGAGAGGGCACAGTGGCATGGTCTTTGTACATCTCCATCACCTGAGGTCAACATTGGTGAAGATTTCAGAGACCTTGCAGGTGGCGATGGTGGTTATGGTTGTTGGGGTCATCAGAAGCAAAGATTGCTTGGATTCTGTTGTTTATTTATTTATTTTATTCTATGGACGGAAGTTCCAGTTGAAGAGATCTCTCTTGGCCAGATTTTGTGTGCTTGCATTCTGAGTGGCATCAGAACTGGGGTCTTGGAATTATAGAACTACCACAGCCCCTGGGTCCTGGAGCACAGGTGTTCTTGGGATGTCAATGATACTAGTTTTATGAGGTACAGACATGTCCAGATCTTCCATGGACCTGTGTCTCAGCTCTCTAGGTCTTGAAGCAGTAACTTGGTCCTGCGGGATGTGGATATAGCAGTGGTGGAGACTCGAAGATGACATGGTGCAGCAGTGGCTTGGTTCAAGGAGACAAGGTACACTAGCATCACATCCTGGGGAGGTAGGTCAAGTCAAACTCTGGCCCCAGGGGAGCAGTTGTAGAGGAGCAGAAGCTTGGTTCTGATGGTAGCAGCTCAAGCCTGTGACTTAGAATTCCAGGGACAGCTGTAGTGCATTTCAATGATGGTAGGTCCAAGCCATGATTTAGAACTCCAGGGAAAGTTGCAGAACAGCAGCAGCTGGGCCTGATGATGGCCCATTAAAGCCACATGTTGGGAACATCCAGGTGATAAGGTGCAAAGCAGCAGCAGTATGGTTAGGGCTACAGTCCTGACTTACTACCTGGAGACAGGGCACAGAGCAATAGCAGTGCAACTCTGTTTGTCATGGGTCAAAGCCACAACTTAAGGACCTAGAGGCAGAGTGCAGAACAGCAGTAGCTCTAGTCCTAGAGATTGCAAGGCACTGCAGTGCCCTGATCCTGGAGGGTTAGGCACAGTAGTTACTGGGGCCCTTGGGAGCAAGTCTCACTGCAACAACAAATCTAGCCCCAGGGAGGAGACACAACAGTAGGGACTCCAGCCAGCAACAGTAGGGTCTCCATCTACATCATCTAGATGTAGTATTTGTTTTGATGTTTTGAGTCCTCAATAGCAAAGAATTCAAATATCTATAGTGTAAAGCTTGCTGGTGTCTTCCTGCTCTTCTTTACCTATGGGGTGAAATTCTAAGGAGGCTCCTCCTGGTACCAAGCTTCTCTGGGATGGTGGCTGGGGTGACACAGGTAAAATACTTCCTATGGTTTTCTGTGTAGTCATCTTTACTTTTTGAGCTCCTCAGAGTTTCTAAGGCTTCTTCATTATAGTCCAGAGCTTTCTAGGAGTATTTTTGTTACTTTGCATTTTATTTATTGTTTATATAGTTTTTGTGTTAGAGGCAAGTGTGAAGAATTCCTAGGCCTCCATCTTGCAGTTGTTATCTCTCTATTTTATTTAAAAATTTTGTTATATTTAAATTTTATATTTTATTTTGTTCTTTCTCATTTTATTTATCAAATCACTTAACCTCTCTAAGCCACAATTCCTAACCTGTCTCTTATACACATCTAGATGTGTATAAGAGACAGCTTTAAGGGTTTCTTTCCTAACCTAGAAAATAAGAAAAACTGTACCTACTTCAAAATAATTTTTTTAAGGATAAAACATGTAAATTAGTACTATATTATAGAATTTATAGTATTAATTTACATGCTTTATCAAAATTATTTTGTCATTTTTTATTTGGCTATATCTAGAGAGGAGCTTCCCAGGTGGTGCTACTGGTAAGAACCTGCCTGCCAATGCAGGAGATGTAAGAGACAAACTTTCAATCTCTGGGTTGGGAAGGTCTCCTGGAGAAGGGTATGGCAACCCACTCCAGTATTCTTGCCTGGAGAAATCACAGTTTTCTCAAGTCTAGAGACCTTAGTACACAATTTGCACACTGTTGTTTGTCCTTCTCATGCAATTCTTCAAATACATTTAGATCAACTCTTTTCTTTGCTTCTCTTTTTTTATAGCAATATCCTCTCTGTGTCTTTCTTCAGCTGGAAAATGGGAATGATTTAATTAGACTATCTCACAGGGCAGAGTGAGATAGGCACCCCAAATTTATCCCTAGAGTTGTTGGAAATGAAATCAAACACTTCTTGTTCCCCCTCTAGTGCTCCCTTAGCACAGTAAGAAAGGCCTAGTGTAAGGACTCTATTCCTAATCTGGAAAATAAGAACAATTGTACTTACCTCAAAAGCATTGTCTTGTAGATTATATGAAATAAACTTCTTAATACATGCTTAATCAATGTTAGTTATCAGTATTCAGACACTATTCCATCCTGAGAATAGTGGAATTCCATAATTCCAGACACATTCCATTCTCCGTGAGATCAATGCCTCTCCTTTGCTTCAAAACTCTAATCAAAATCTTTCATTTAGAGACTGAAGCAATAACTCTTGCAGCTGGTGCACTGACCTACTGAGTAAAGGAAATGTCCATTTTTTAAAAATCCTATGTTTAAGGAAATGAGGGTAAAGAAAATTTGTCTGTTTCTTGGACCAAGACAGTTGAGGTCTTCAATGAATATTTTTCAACTGGCCAACCAAAATTTTTTTTAAGGTGGTGAAAGGAGCCAAGAGTTTGACAAATGTGGTTCTCTGTGGAAAAGATATGCAAATTCTGTAGAACATTCATCAGATTTGTAGGAAAACCTGGAACTTGAAATGAGAAGTGGATTTGAACACCTGAATTTCTTTTCTTATTTAAAAATGTTATTGCTATTATATTATTATATGTATAATCCATGCTCACTATTGAAAATATAGAAAAAACAAATAAGTAGGAAAAAATCCCTAATAATTATTTAACTAAGAGATCACACTTTTCAAAGATTTGTTATATGGATATTCAGATGTTTTCAGGTGTGTAGGTATGTGTATGCATGTGTAAAATGCTAAATAATGAATTAATAAAAATTTTAACAAGAATGAGATTATGTTATTCATGATTCTTTGTGTTTTTTCATCTATATCTTGAATATTTTTCCATGAACAAAGTTCTAAATATCTTAAAAGCTTTTTTCATGCAATGTTTCAGGTTGGAGGAATACTTTCATAATGCTTACTGAAAAGTTCATTTTTGTGTCAGCTGCAATATCTGCTGTCAGCTAATTGTTCTATTTAACTAGGGGGACACTATAGAACTGATTTTGGTCAAATGAGAAATCTAAGCATTGAGGAGGTATGAGATTCCCAAGTACAAATGGTCTTTCTGCTGCCCTCAGCAGTCCTGAAATATTTTTTTGAAAGTAAGCATAAAGAAATAGAATTTGCCCATCCCTTCAGCGGGTAATGACTCAGTTAAGAAACATCTCTCTCATCGGTAGTTATGTTGGAGATGCTCATCATAATTTTCTGTTCTGTAATAAAACTTCACTTAGAAATAGCTGGAAGGATTTCCACTTCTGTGGGAATGGGGATCGGGAGAAGGCATAACCTTTGAAATACTAGAAGTGCTGAATGACTCCCATGTAACTGCCCGTGAGGACAGAGGCTCTTGTACAGAACTTAACTACCTACCTATACTAACATTTCTTGGGATTCTGGGCCTGCTGGCTGTGATTTCCCAAAGCCTTACTACAGTGACATTTCTCAAATCCTGGACTGTCAGTCTTCATATGAGATACTGCACATGTCTTCTCATTCAAAAGAATTCTAGAGAAGATCTGAGACTTTTGGAATCTGTTCTTCACATCCACAATTTGTAAGTTTGTGAAGCTTTCATGGCTGTTAAATCCCAAAGAGTGTAAGTAAGTATGATTGCTTCATATCATTTTTTGAAGATGCTTCATGTTCTGCCAAATTAAGAAAAAAAGAAAAAAAAAAACACATTTCTACTTCTTCCATGTGGTATGGTGCTGTGTTATTGAAAACAGAGAAAACCTGAAGAACTCTCCTGTGGCAGGTCTTCATTTTATGATTCTTCAGTGATTTCAAATTTTGAGGTTCTTTATTTCCATGCCAAAAAGAAAACTATTCTTTTTATTCTGTTAGTTTCCCTAAAATCTGAAACATATCCAGACAGCTATTTTGGGGTCCCTGTTTTCACAATTTTTACAAATAGTGTCCCTTTTTCTTTCCAAACATGAGTGTTAGAGACTCTGCCATAAATTATACTGAATATTAGCCCACCCATAACTTACTGAAAAGTTTGTCTTATTTCAACTCTTAGACACACCTCAAGACACACCTTAAGACACACTTGAACACCTACTCTTAGACACACCTAATCAGTAGTAAGAAAAAGAAGTGGAAAAAATAAACCATCATTTTCTGGGTGATTATTAAACATCAGACACTGTACTGAGCAACTTGCATATGCTATCCAGATGTCCATTGATATTATCTTGTGCTTTGAGATTTCTATAATTTTGGCACAAGTCCTCCAACATACATTGGTAGGTCTAGCCCTGCCCCTGTATTTTCTGTGAATCCTCATGAAATTAAGGTCTTATAATCACATCTGGTTTTGAGCTCCTGCTTCCACTAATCTACCAGATAGTTTTTCTATCTGGCATCTAGCCAGTTAGAGAACTCTGTTCCTATCACTTAATTTCTTCCCAAGTTGCTCTCACAAGCAATGTGTAGCAAAGAGCACACTAGCAATTTGGAATCAAAGAGAGTTTCCACTGAGGCAAAATGAGCAACTTGGGACTTAATTTTACATGCATCTTCTTGTAAGTCTTTTGGCCATACTGCTACAAGGAATTTCCCACTGGTCATCTTATTCCACAAGCTCCAGAGCATATTTCCATATGGCTCAGTACGCTCTCTCTCTCACAAGGCTTCCCTTATATCTTCCTGCTACTCTGTTTGTCAAGTTCCTCTAGAATCACTCTCCCCAAACTTAATTCTCTTGGTTTATTGCATAAAATAATGATTTTCTATCCATTTACTTATTGTATTAGTATGCTACTGCTGCCGTAACAAAACACCACAGACTGGCTTAAACAACAGAAACTTATTTTCTCACAGTTCTGGGTGCTGGTAGTCCAAAAGAACAAAGTACCAGCAAGGTTGGTCTCCCTTATTGGCTTGCAGATGTCACCTTCTTTTTGGATCTTCATATGGCCTTTTCTCTGTGGTCACATTTTACTGGTTATCTCTTCTTCCTCTTATAGACACTGTCTCTCAGTCATGTCCGACTCTTGTGACCCCATGAACTGTAGCCCACCAGGCTCCTCTGTCCGTGGGATTTTCCAGGCAAGAATACCATTTGCTTCTCCATTTTAGACACTAGTCCTGTTGTATTAAGTACCACCCTCATGACCTCATTTGCCTTAATCATCTCCTTAAAGACCCTATCTCCTAATACAGTCCCACTGGAAGTTAGAGCTTCAACATGAATTTTGCGAGACATAATTCAGTCCACAACACTCATCTTAAGGTCTATCATTTTGTATCCAAAGACAAACTAACATAATATGAGAAATATAAGCCCACACATACTGGGGACTCACCCTTCAAAAATACCTGCAGAATAGTAGATGATTTGAGATTTCAATCTCTCCATTCTCTTTTCTCCTCTTCTTTCTTCTTCCTTTTCCTCTTCTTCATTTTCTCCTTATCCTCCTCCTTTTTTTTTTTTCTCTCTCTCTCTCTCTCCAGTTTAGCAATAGATGATGCAGTAGACTAAATAATGGGCACCCCTAATACCAGGTTCTAATTCCTGGGACTTGTAAATAAATATTACTTAAAAAAAACATACTTTGCAGATGCCATTAGGTTTATGATTTTGAGATGGGGAAATTATCCTGGATTATCTATGTAGGCCCTAAATGCAATTGCATGTATCCTAATAAGAAGGAGATTTGACACATAGAGGAAGAGATTATATGGAGTGTAAAGATATTAGAAGATTGAAGTGATATGGCCACAAGCCAAATACCAGCAACTATCAAAAACTCAAAGAGGCAAGAAACTGATTCCATTCTAGAGCTTGCAGAAGGACTGAGGCCCTGCTGACACCTTGATTTTAGCCTAGTGATACTGATTTTGTACTTTTGATCTCCAGAACTGTGAAATAAAAAATGTGTATTGTTTTAAGACATTAAGTTCATAGTCATTTGCTACAGCAGTAACGGGAAACTAATACAGATGGGTTGAAAATAAACACCAGTTTTCTGACTGATGGAAATTTATGCCACCACCAACTACACTCATCCAACATACACACCTTAGAAGGCAAGAGAAACTATTTAGGGTGGGGTTTCAGTAATCTTTTCACCTTTATATATATATTTCACTCATTTTTACAAAAATCTTTTGAGGCAAGAATTCTTATTTTTCTTTCTTTTCTTCTTTTTATTTTCTAAATTATGGAAGTATGATAACACATTTATAAGAGACTTGGAAAATACAGAATAAAGTTATATATAGTTCCACTATATATTACAATTATTTTAAGTAGATAAATTTATCAATATGTTTAGTTGGAGTTTTAATGCCAAACTCTCAATAGTTAATAGAATGAACAGAAAAGTAGAAGGATATAATAGACCTGAAAAGCACTATGAACGGATCTGATATTCTTAAGATTTATACAATTTGCACACAACAGCAGGATACAAATTCTATTTAGATTCCCATAGGCTATAAATCAGGAGACACTGGAACATATCCAGGGACATAAAACAAGGAACAAAATTTCATAATCTAAAAGTATTGAAATCATATACAGTCTGTTCTCTTCTCACTGTGGAATTAGGCTGGAAATCAATATCAAAAGATATTTGAAAACAACCCACATATTGTCAAGTGCAATGTAACATTTACCAAAAGGGATCTTTGACTTAGCAATTGAAAGCCTTAATAAAGTTAAAAGACTGAAAAAACACAGAGGGTGATTGCAGAGAAGAAAGTATTTAAATGAGAATTTAATATCAAAATAAGAAATTAATATTGGGGGCGGTCCTAAGATGGCGGAGGAATAGGACGGGGAGACCACTTTCTCCCTCACAATTTCATCAAAAGAACATCTCAACGCTGAGTAAATTCCACAAAACAACTTCTGAATGCTGGCAGAGGACATCAGACACCCAGAAAAGCAGTTCATTGGCTTCAAAAACAGGTAGGAAAAAATATAAAAGACGGAAAAAGAGGCAAAGGAGGTAGGGAGGGAGCTCCGTCCCGGGAAGGGAATCCCGTCGCAGGAAAAGACTCGTAAGAAGAGAGGTTTCCAAACACCAGAAACATTCTCACTGCGGAGTCTGGGGCGAACCCTGGAAGCACAGAGGGCAGCATAACAGGAAGGAAAAATAAATAACTAAAACCAACAGATTACGAGCCCAACAGTAACTCTCCCAGCGGAAAAACAGCCCAGACGCCGGCATCCACCACTAACAAGTTGGGGGTTGGGCTGGGAGAGGCGGGAAGCGCGGACTGCAGTGCTTTGTAAGAACCAGGCTGCGGGAGGCGCAGGCTACAAAGAATCAGGCCAGAACGCCCGCCCCGCGCGTGATCAGAGAGCCCACGCGAGACCAGAGCGAACTAACTTGGGCTAGCAATCCAGATTGTGGGATAGCTACCACGCGAAATGCTCAAACATAAGACACCGCCAGGACCACGCACAGAACAAAGGACGGAATGGAAATAGCCGGCTGCAGACCATCCCCCTCCGGTGACAGGCAGCCAGAGACTTAAGGGCTGGAAGGGGGCAATCGTGGCCCAAGAGAGTCATTACCTACCAAAATGCAAGCAGGCTTCTTTGCTAACTAAGGCTTCTGGGGGTTCTGGATGGTCATCGTCCCC
>SJYT01064812.1:0-30409 GCA_006410635.1 Cephalophus harveyi
GCTTTCTCCTACCCAGACCCTACTCCAGGGCCCCAAGCGTGCCCAGCCCAGTCTCCTCTGCCCTCTGCTGCTTCCCCCTCCTTGTCTGTTCTCTGCCCTCCCTGATCACCCTAACCTTTCCTCCTCCAGGAAGTCCCCCTGGCCTGCACTGCCCTAGCCAGGCTCCCTTCTGTGGTGAGACCCTGCCACAGGGCCGGGGGTGCGGAGGAGGGTCCCGGCACTCCCCGGAGGCACCACCGAGTACCTGTTCCTCTTGCTTTTAGCCCCCTCAGCTTCTGGGCAAGGAAGGCGGCTGGACAGGCGCTTCCAGGGCCACCCCCTGGGCAAGCGGCTCTCTCCTCTCAGCCTCCCTGGGCTCCGCCTCTTCTCAGGGGTCCATCGGTGCCCAGAAGAAACCACGCCCCATTCTTGGAGGCTGGGCAGTCCACCCTCAGAGGACCCCTGGTGGGCTTGTAAACAAAAGGGCAGCTGCCGCAGAGCCGTGGGGAGCGGTCAGCCAAGGCCAATGGCATCAGGTCAGCTCGCCTCTGGCCATCCCACAGCGCACGCTACAGGGGGAGGTCTCCACCAGGCGTCAGCAAAGTTCCTGAGTGGCCGAGGGCACGGGGCAGGCCTGTGGGTCACCCTGCCCTGGCCGAGGATGCCCTTGGCCACATGTCCCCCAGGCCATGGCACCCAAGCTCGGCCATCGTCCAGCAGGGCTGTGTGTGAGCCAAGCGCGCCTTGCTTATTCAATTGCATCTGTAACTCTGAGTTAATCTGCTCCGTAATTGGGTTTTTGCAGGTGACGCTTGAGATCATTGGATTACAGGGTCTGTGTTCTGTCTCCAGCCTGCCATTGCCAACACTCAGGGGGCTTCACCCACCTGCCACACACACACACACACACACACACACACACACACACATCCCTCCGCTGGGGACAGCGGGGCTCAGAGCCGGGGCTTTCAGACAGTCACAAAGCTGGTGGGCCCCCTGGCCAGTTCCAGGCCTTCCGCTCACCGCCTCCTGTCCCCTGGCCCCGTCAGACCCCACTCGTGGGCTCCACGGGCGCCCCGGGCCTCTGAGACATCCAGCTCCTCTGCCCCGGCTCTCCCGGGGCATCTGGTCTGCAAGGCTCGGGGTCCCTCTGCCAGTGACCCCACCTGCTGAGCCCAGAGCCCTGGCCTGTGACCCGGGCAAGAAGCATGGCCATGGCCCACAGCCACACGACTNCTCGTGGGCTCCACGGGCGCCCCGGGCCTCTGAGACATCCAGCTCCTCTGCCCCGGCTCTCCCGGGGCATCTGGTCTGCAAGACTCGGGGTCCCTCTGCCAGTGACCCCACCTGCTGAGCCCAGAGCCCTGGCCTGTGACCCGGGCAAGAAGCATGGCCATGGCCCGCAGCCACACGACTGCACAGCTCCAGGGCTGGGTCTCTCCCGCCTGCCCCCTTCCGCTGGGCCTCATCCCTTCCCGAGCCTTGGTCCTTGTCCCCACACCCAGGCCTGGCACCGGCCTCAGCTGCCCCGACTCCCAGCACCCGCCCCACTGCCTCGTCCAGCGTTCTCCCATCCAGCCTGGACTTGTCCTCGGGGCCCGTGATGCTGGTCCTGTGGTGACCAGCAGAGGGTGGTGGGCGCAGGGCTGGCACTTGGAGCCCCCCTGGTGCCACCCCTTCTGGTCCCTACTGTGGACACAGGGCTGATGGAGGCAAAGAGAGACGGCAGGGAAGCAGGGGGCAGGATTCAGGCTCAGAGACATGGAACGAGAGGGGCCTCCGGGCCAGAAGGCTCAGGCTTCGAGCTGGAACCAGGGGGCGGGCAGAGGCCTCAGCGGGCAGCAAGGAGCCTGTCCCCGGGGAGGAGCCGCCCTCCCCGAGCTGCGTCACACTGCCCTGAGCTTAAAACCAGAACCCTGGAGCCCACGTGTTCCCGCCCCGACTCAGCCCCCGGGGTGGCCGCGCCGAGCAGGTCCCCGCGCCCCGCCCTGCCCTGCGTCCTGTGCGGGTGCCCCGTGGTGTGGGACCGGGCCTCGGCCACGACACCGCGTGCCTCCTCCCGGGTCAGACCTCCGCCCCGGGGAGGACGTCTGCGCCCTTCTCCTGTTTATCTAACCTCACCCCGTTTCCATACTTCTGTCAAGTGATTACTGTTGTTGCCAGTTATCTTGGAAGTTGGTAGGCTGGCTGCAGGAACTTCAGAGGTTTGCCCTTCATTCTATGTCCTGCAAGTGTACTTGCCCCTCAGCTTCTTTCCGAGGCCGTTGGTTACGATGCATTTTTCACAGACTTTTGGTTGCTTGCTTTACATCCATATATGCGGGTCTGTTCCTTTTGCCCCAACTCCAGAACCACGTCCTGCTCAGGAAGGCCTCCACTTCACACCCCACAAATTCTCCACCTCCTCCGGCAAGCAGCATGACCCCGCCTGGCCAGGTCCAGAAAGCACGTTCCTTCTAGGTGGTTTAGGCCAAGACCTGCGACGTGACTTTTATTCTCTAATCACAGGTCCAATGGACCCGAACCGCGTATTAAACAATCCAGTCTATCCCCTCATTCGAAATGCACTATTGATTATACGTTAAATCCCCATCTATTCATCCCCGACACCTTCAATCCAACCGTATTGACCAAGACGGCTGCACGCGTGCTGACTGATGAGAGAAGGGGGAGAACCAAAGGAAGCAACTTCCTGGAGGATGCTCTGGACCGGGGTGCTCTGGCCCAGGGTGCCCTGGACTGACGTGCTCTGGACTGGGGTGCTCTGGACCGGCGTGCTCTAGACTGGGGTGCTCTGGACTAGGATGGGTGTGATGGACCCAGAATGGTACTGTCCAGGGGGGCAGTGCCCCACATGTGGTCCAGGGCTGTCTCAGAGACCTCGGACAGGGAGGCTCCACCCAGCAACCTGGGGGAAAAGGAACAGCTTAGGCAGGGTCCTAAGGGGCAGGATCCCTCCCAAAGCGGCAGGGGCCTGGGGCCCTGCTGAGGCCCCCCGGGTGCCTGGGGTCCACTGCTGGGTCAGTCAGCACCTCGTCAGGCTCCCTTCTAGGACTTGGAAAACCCAGACAGGAGACCTTGAGAACAGATCCCCCCTGCCAGCCTCAGGCCCGGCTCCCAGGCTCCCGTCTCCCCACAGCCAGGCCCCTGCAAACCTGGCCCCATGTGAACAGACACGGGAGGTAGAAAATATTGGGTGTAAGACAGGCTACAAGGATGTATTATGCAACACGGGGATTATAGCCAGTATTTTGTGATAACCATAAATGAAGTGTAACCTTTAAAAATAGTATAAAAATTTTTCTAATTCATCAACCCATGTGCTTCCCTGGCAGCCCAGGGGTAAAGAATCCACCTGCCGGTGTAGGATACAGGGCTTCGATCCCTGATCTGGAAGATCCCACTTGCCCAGCACAGCTGAGCCCGGGCACCACCTCTCCTGAGCCCGTGGTCCTGAGGCTGGGAGCCGCGCCCACTCAGCCACGGGCTGCAGCTACGAAGCCCACTTGCCCCAGAGCCCGCGCTGTACACCTACAGGAGCTGCTGCAAGGAGAGAAAAGCCCCCGCGGTGCTGACGGGCCAAGGCAGCCGAAAGCAACGAACAAGTAAGTAAAGTGGTCTAAAAGTCATCAGTCCCGGAGGCGCAAGGAGAAGAACCACGCCCCGTCCCTGTGGCTGTTGCTGCCATAGACAGGCGCTCTCCGGGGGACGAGGGCCAGGCGACTCCTGCTCAGGGACCACATCCCCCCGGGAGCCCAGTGTCGGGGGGCTGTGCCACCCCCAGGGGAGCCACTACTCTGTTGAACTGTCTAGGGGGGTGGGGATCAGAGGGTTAAAACAGGAAGAAGGAGCTGAATTACCCCCAGGCTCCTGGGAAACCCATGAGAATCAGACGGGAAGAACCACCACAAAGATCACCGAGCCCATGGCTGGGAAACAGAACTAAAACATGAGAATGAACCATCTTGCTACAGACGGTCATGAATGAGAAGCCAGCGTGGGAGAAGGAAGCTCAGGTGGCAGTCGGTGCAGACAAGGGGGGTCAGCTCGGGAGTGGACTCTGGGAAGGACCCCACACCTGCAGAGGGGCCTCTTGCAGCCCTCCTGAGGACACACGGTCACAGGCAAACGCAGAAACATGCACACGGCCCTGGACGCCGGGGCAAAGCCCTGGACGCCGGCCTGCAGCCTGAGCGACTCTGCAGAGCTTCGGAGCCCAGCGCCGCCTGTATAGGAACGCAACTTTATCTGGTACCTTCGGAGGGTGGCGCCTGGTTTAAGAAAAAACACCCTTGGTAAAAATAAGTTTTCTGGTTAGCTGACCGTTATCAGAAAGAGAGGGTCGTAAAATGTCAGCAGGCCTCATGGCCAGAAGATGATGTAAAACCCCTAAGACCTTTTTTTATACATTTATGTGAAGCACCTGATTTTGATAAAGGTCAAGACTGCTGCCCCCTGCGTGACTTTGAAATTTCCATTTGTCTCTATGTGTAACAAAAGGTATATAAACAAACTTAAAAATAAAGAAATCGGATCAGTTTCTGGGAAGACTGATTCCCCGTGTCATTCTTTCTTGTTCGTTTTTCTGGCTGAATTCCCATCTGGAGCGTGGGTGCTCGCCAAGCCTTCTAATTTTGCCTGGCTTTTAAGTTCCACGCGAGAGGGAGCCCAAGGCGGGGTGCCCTCCGATATTCAAGTGCGCGCCGGTGGCCTATGTAGGTGGTGCAAGCTTCTTGTCGCGAAACTTTATTGGTATCCCACGTAAACCAAGTTATTCAGCCTCTTTTTCTCCATTAATATTTCCTACAACACTATCCGTTTCTAATCTCTCTATATATCTGTAATTAAATAAGTTTTTTCCTAGGACGCTTATTCCATCTCCCCTTCGAATTACCCTGGATCCACCCTTCAAAGGTACCAGATAAAGTTGCCTTCCTATAGGGCGAGGGTGTACTGGGTTACAACTAACTAAGAAAGGAGTTTATTTAACCTAAGGTTAACATGATTAATCTTAAAGGTTAATACTTATTTCTCCTATATGCTAGTTATATTCATTATAAGAGCAGGGGATATGGAGATTTAGCAGCAAACATCAGCCCAACAAATGAAAACTCTTCACCAATATAATTTCTAATCAACCCACTAATAATTTTCTAACTTCTGAAAAGAATGTGTATTTAGAAAGTTTACAGCATCTCATGCCTCTCACGGTTGGGAGGCTGTAAACAATCACATGTGGCTGGACGAACCTATACACGCAGGCTAGAGAACCTTCAGAGGAGTTCGTAAGTTGAAACACTCTTGTCACGCCCAGGAATTTTTATTAACTGGAGCTGTAGGCTAACTCCTTCTCCAAGAGAACCGGTGGGGAACAGCCCCCCAAAAAGTCAGAGGTGTAGGTGAGAGTATAAAACAGTAAAGTGGGCAGACTCTGGTTTTGGGGGTAGATGCTCGGGAACAGGGGGTTTCCTGAGGCTCGATCCCACCTTTGCGTATGCCGAAGCCTCCTTCCTCATGACCTTTGCCATGGGCAGAGTTCCTCACGCTGGCTCCCGGCACACCTGGAACGGCACCCGCAGGTGGACTAGAGAGACGCTCACCTGCGGGCAGAGAGGACCAAGGCCACGGTCACCGTCTGCAGAGGGCACGGGCAGGCCAGGTCCCCGGAGGAGCTGCACACTCACCGTGCGCCGCAGGCTCATCCACTTAGCGAGCCTACGAAACCCAAATAGACCCCACGATAAAGAGAATAAATTTATTTTCTACACAAGCGCTGTTTGTCTTCCACATGCTGCTAACATCTGTTTGACTTATTCAATAACCAGGAAAGCTAATAATTAATCTAGGTTTTCTTTGAAAACCTAGAGACACGGCAATGATCCCGTTTGGTTCCCAGGGAAGACAGAGGACACAGCGCGGCTCTGCTGGCCTGTCCCCTTGTCCCCCGCCGGCAGTGACGTGGCTGCAGGGTCACAGAACAAGCGTGCTCTGGCCCCAGACACTGCCCAGCGGCCTCTTCCGGCACCTGCCTGCTTCCTTGGCATGCCCTGCTCGCCCAGGTGGGCACCCCAGACGCCTGCCCAAACCCAGCCCAAACTGCTGCATTCAGTGGTCCTGGAAGACCCCCATGCAAGGAATGGCCACTGACCGGCTGGAGGCCACGGCCATTTTCCAGGCTGGGAACTTGGAGCAACAAAGCAAAGCCCTCTCCAGTCTCCTTCCTGGAGGGTCTTGTCATCCCAGAGGGGCTCAGGGCCCCAGGTCTGGTCCCTGGCACTTCTAGAGTAGGCCGGGGATCCTGCCAACAGCCAGGCGATCGGGCCAGCCCCCACAGTGAGGGAGCAGGCTGCCCAAAGTGCGCTCTGGGCCTGGAGGCCAAGGGCACAGCCCCCAGCGCAAGGCCGGCCTCCCCACAGTCCGGACACGGCGACGTCCCTGCCGAGCGCACCCTGCAGCCCGAACCTCCTCCATCCCCAGAGACCC
The DNA here is from genome assembly GCA_006410635.1 of Cephalophus harveyi. Classification (NCBI taxonomy): domain Eukaryota; kingdom Metazoa; phylum Chordata; class Mammalia; order Artiodactyla; family Bovidae; genus Cephalophus; species Cephalophus harveyi. The sequence goes on from SJYT01064812.1 coordinate 6,463, forward strand.
CCTCGCCCTCAGCAGCTCAGGGGCACAGCAGCTGCTCTCAGCCCCAGCTGTCCACGGCCCTGGACCACCAACGACTCCCTCGGGACTTCTGACTTAGCAGATGGGTTAGGCCGGCTCCTGGCCCAGGTACAGCCAAAGACGCACCCCCCTCACCCCAGGGAGTGATGCCAAGAGGGTCCTTGTGGCCTCTCCCTGTTCCATCAACAAGGGTTAATTAAAACGCATGCAGTTCCCGAGAAGTGACTGGAAGCGGGGCCGTGATCTATTAACTTACCGTCTCCACTTCCACTGGGCGCAGGGTTCATACATCTGCAGAGCATCAGAGCGGAGATTTCTGGCAAAGGACAGCCTTGATCCCCTGCAAGACGGTGTTCCCCAAGCGAACGCCCTAAACGGAGTGGTTAAAAGTGAAAAGAGTAAATACCCACCCACTAAACGGAGTGAAAATGGAAATGTGTCCTGAAAGGCAGGGATACCTGCTTGCGGAGGGGAATCCAGAGCTTGGCATCCGCTGACCTTCCCCGGGGGGCCTCTCGTCCATCGCGATGATGGGCGGCCACCCAGATGGCGGACGGCCTGGCCTTTATTCAGCTAAAAGCACAGGGCCCTGGGTGTTAAGTGGATGTCACTCTGGGATGGAACTGATCCTAGAATGAGACTCTCTGGAGCTGTCTTAGATAACGTGACGGCAAATGGACTCAGTATGCTTGGCTCGGACAAGTTAAACAAAACCCAGTGCAAACAGTCCTTGCCCTGCTGAGCTGCTTCAGAGACAAGCAGCTCCTCTCCTCGGAAAGAAGGCCTGGTCCTCGGAGACCCAGCGGCTTTCACAGGATTCGGAGGGAAATCCCTGAGCTTGCTGCACAAGGAAACTCCTGGGGGTAGTCAGGGCGACCTTAATGTCTTCACTCTGAAGGAGTGGGTTTGAATCTGAAAAATAAATATACGTATATTAAAATAGTTAAGGATACTTTTAAGAAGATTCATAGGAAAGCACTTGCCCCACCAAAATCAAACAAAATGTTGCAACCACCGGAAAGAACGGCAAGAGGCAACGTGGACACAGGACCCTTCTCAGAGACGGCAGTCACAAACACGGGGCGAAACGGCCAGGCCACGGCAAGACACTGGGAAGCCCGCAGAGCAGACGGAGTGGGGGCTCGAGCTTGGGAAAAGGTGTCTGGGAAGAGGAGGCGTCAGGGCCCCCGTCTTCCTGGACCACCCCCTTCAGGGAGCGCAGAAGGTAAGGCCCGGCCAGCCAGGCTGACAGGCCCAGGCTCCGTGTCCGGCAGACCCCCCTTGCGGGCCTTGGGGCAGCCTCCAGGGCCCTGCAGCCCCCAGCGTCGAGGGCTGGGCTCCGGGTGGTGGGAAGCAGGCAGCCAGGACAGGACAAAGCTGGGGGCCGGGGCGCGAGGGAACGGGGAGGGGAAGGGCCCACAGAGGGGTCCGTCCCAACAGCACGGCCCGGCCGCACCCCCAGGAATCAGAGGCGGGCCCTGCTTCCTGCGGCCGAGACGGAAGACAAGGCTTCAGAACTGCAAACACTTCGTTATTAACTCTGTTCGTTGCCCACCGATTAAAATTAAAAATTAAATGTGCACGTGCCTTGCCACTGCCTCATTATTAAAATCCACTGGCGTTTCATAATTTGTTAGGAAAACATGAAGGAGAGTTAGGACTGAAAGCCTAGGAGATTCTGAACGAGAAATCTTTCTAGGACAAAGCGAAGTCAAAGCCACAGTATCATGATTTCTGATAAATTAATGTTGTATGCAGAAGGAAAGACAAGGGGAAAATTAAACATGGTTAGGGTGTATTTAAAATGTATTGCATTTAATTCACACTTAAGTTGTGACTTGTTTCTTCTGCTCTGCTGAAAAGTTCTTCCCATTTTTTTAAGCTGTCAAAGGAAAGAGCAAGCAAGGGAAATTAGAAATAAAATAAGAAGGACTTCCCTGGTGGTCCAGAGGTTAAGACTGCACCGTCCCAACACAGGGGGCCTGGGTCTGATCCCGGTCAGGAAGCCACATGCATAACTAAGAGTTCACGCGCCGCAGCGAAGACCCGGTGCAGGCAAATAAAGGGATGAACTGAAATTTAAAAAAAGGAAAATAAAATAACGGATTACAGAGCGATCTTGCCATTCTTCCAAAAGGTGCACATAGAAATGCCACACGACCCAGTGATTCCACTCCTCGGTTTTACCCAAGAGACACGGAACAGACTCACACACACAGCAGACGGTGGGGACAGCCCCAGGGTCCTCAGTGAGGACACACAGGTGGTCTGTCCGTCAAGTGCGTGGACTGACAGTCCAGCCTTCAGAAGGGATGGGGCCTCATGCTCGCTACAGCCCCGTGAACCCTGCAGACAGTCTGCTCAGGGAAGGGCACTAGATGCAAAGGGCAGATGCTGTGTGAATCCATTTACGCGAAGTGTCAGGACAGGCAAATCCATGGAGACAGAGAGCAGCCCGCGCTGCCAGGGGCTGAGGGAGGAGGGGAGGGAGCGTCAGCTGCACGGGGAGGGAGGAACGCTTGGAGTGATGAAACGTTTCAGAACTCTACAGAGGTGGTCCCATAACACTGTGAGTGTGCAAACGCCCCCGAACCGTTTACTGTAAAATGGTCGTGTTAGACTGCCAGGGGCTGAGGGAGGAGGGGAGGGGGCGTCAGCTGCACGGGGAGGGAGGAACGCTTGGAGTGATGAAACGTTTCAGAACTCTACAGAGGTGGTCCCATAACACTGTGAGTGTGCAAACGCCCCCGAACCGTTCACTGTAAAATGGTCGTGTTACGTGAGCCCCACTGCAGTAAAATGAAGCCAGTCGTGGAAGTCACGGGGATGATCCTAAGAACTGCCAGAGCTGTGTGCACACTCAGAAGCCTCCCCGGGCAGCTGCAGGCAGCCCTGGCCCCAGGAGATGCCCCGTGTCCCCCAGGCTTGAGCCCCACGAGGGTGGCATCCTGATGATGGCCTCTTGCCCCTTCAGACTCACCCACTCTGGCAGGGACACAGACGTCAGTGCTCAGCAGCTCGGCTGAGAGCAGGTGGAAGGCTGGCCCCCCTCCGCTGACCCCCCTGGCCATCCCCACACCCCCTTCAGTTATATGCAGAGCTCTCTCACTTGATGACTGATAAGCCAGTGCAGGTCACGGCCTCATCTGCCATGAGCCGTTCCCCCTTGCATCAGAAAACTGGCTTATGGTTTCAAGAGTTTGTTCGTGGTCCCAAATTATCTGTCTGTCTGTCTGTCTGTGAGGCCGGCAGGGCAGCCTCTCCCTCTCCTGGTCTCAGAGAAAGTCCGTGTCAGTCACAGGAGAGCCTGGGTTTGCCATCTGAGCAGGCTCGGCCCGCATGCCCACCTAATCTAAACCATTAAGATGTTCTGGGCAGATCGGATCATTTCAGGCTGCACACTGTCCCCGGGCCCGGGCACCCAGCAGCTGCCACGTCTGATTACACAGTGCTGCAGTGAAGCTGACTGGCCATGTGGGGCTGTCTGCGCGGGCGATGAGGGAGCAGGGATCCAGAACGAACGCGGGCCCAGGCAGGCAGCTCTTTCTGTAACACCCCGCTCCACAGTCAGGAAATACAGCGCCCGCGTCCCTGGGGGTGTGAACACTCTGTTAAAACCAGCAACCAGGAAGGAAGAGATCCAGAAACGCGGCCGCGTCGTGGATGCAGTCGGATCCCCTGGTGTCCTGCCTCTGAGACCCTGCAGTCGCCGCTCCAGTGGGCAGACCGCTCGCCCTAAGGAGACCGTGGGAACCCATGAGCACGTGACCCCGGCTTCACTTCCAGCCTCGCGACAACGTCACAGCTCAGCAGCCGCAGAGGGCTCGAGGCCCAGGCGCTGCCCCCAGGGGGCGGCAGAGACCCCGCCGGCACAGGGGTCCCCAGAGCCCAGCCCCTTCTCAGTAGACCCCCCACCCCGCCTTGCTGACCACCCACCACCCTCAAGGAGGTTGCGGAGGGGTGACCGCGTCCTCCTGTGATCCTGCCCGTTGGGGCAGCCCAGGGCAGGGAGGGGCCAGACTGCAGAGTCGGCAGCAGCCTGGGGACCCATGTCCAGAGCCCCAGAAAAAGCCCCCCAAGTGTGAGGGTTGGAGCAAGCATCTTGCAGAGGGGACTGAGGTTACTGTCACCCCAGACTCAGCAGCCAGGGTCCCAGAGCAAAGAGCTAAGCAATGGGTGGAAGGGGCAGCCAGCAAGCACGAGGGCAGGGGCGACCCTCCTGGGGAAGCGGACCCCCCCAACCCCACCCACCCAGCGCAGCACCCGGTGAGCTGTGCTTGGAAGCTTCGTTTCCCTGACACAGTCTGAGGGCTGGACAGTGGCTGGTGCGTTTGGGGGAGCGGGGAGACGAGCCCTCAGCCTCGGGGGCTGGGTGATCCACTCCTGTGTCTGTGTGCTCATGTGCATCTGTGTGTGTGTGCACAGGTGTGTGTGCACGTGTGTTCCCATGTATGCATTGGGTCCATGTCCCTTTACACATCTGTGTGTGCCTGCATCTGTGTGCTCATGTGCAGCTATGTGTGTGCACAGGTGTGTGTGCACATGTGTATGTGCACATGTGTTCCCATGTGTGTGCATTGTGCCCATGTCCCTTTACACATCTGTGTGTGCCTGCATCCGTGTGCTCATGTGCAGCTGTGTGTGTGCATGCAGCACATGTGTGTGCCTGTCTATGTCCTCCTGTGTGTGCCCGTGTGTGGTGACACACACACACATCCAGGTGCATGTCTGCAGTGAGTCCTCCGGGAGCAGAGCCTCCTCCAGAAGCAAGGCCATGGCCCTGGCCTCCCCCTACCCTCTCAGGGAGGAAGCCCCAGGCAGACGCCCATGTCACACGAGCCACAAGGACACACGACGGGGTCACAGATCCCAGAATGCCAGCGTGTCACGTCTGTGACTAGTTCAAGCAGCAAAGGGCCCCATGAGCCACACCTGCCTGGTCAGAGGCTCTTCTGTGGCCAAGGCCAAGCTGAAAGTTGTTTGGGCAGAAAGTGGCTGGGAGGGCCATGCCCTGCAGGCCTGGGGAAGCGAGCATCCTCCATACCCTGGAGAGGTGACCCCCGGGGAGTAGTGACCCCCCACCCCAAGGAGCAGCTTCACAGGCACGGGGAGGCTTGAGGGGCCACCCCCATTGGGGCCACGGTGCTGAGGATGCCGACACACAAAGGCGCTTTCCTGGGGAGCCCGGGGCCTCCAAGAAGGATGAGATGGGGCTAGAGCGGCCCCTCAGTCTGGGCCCCGCCGGTCCTTTGGAGACTTCGGGTAAATTAACTGTGAAGCAGTGAGGAGCCGGACAATCCACGACTCACCTGCTGACGAGCAGCCTGGCGGCACGGGCGGCCCGGCTCCCGCTCACGGGTGCTCCCAACAAAGACAAAGCGCGGGGAGGGGCCCGGGTCCAAGCGGGGCCCCCCTCGCCCTGCACAGTGCGCCACCACGGGACACTCGGCCATCACGGGACACGGGACCCCCGCAGGGACCTGCACAGGACGAGACCGTGTCCAGCCGCCCGAGCACCAGCCCTGTCCCTGCACCCAGAGCTCCCGGGAGAGGGGCCGGCCCGGCTCAGACGCCGCCGGTGGACGCGGGATGGACCCAGGGCCCGGGAGGCTGTGAGGGCTCACCTCCCCACACCCTCCAGAGCCACAGAAACAGAGCCCCGGCGGGGCTGAGGACTGCGGGGATCAAAGAGGGTCCCCACGTTCGCTCACCCCGAGCCTTGGAACTCAGCCTTATTCAGAAACAAACAGGTGTAATTAGCTGAGGATCTCGAGACGAGGGCACTCTGGGTTCAGGGTGGGCCCTACGTCCAGGGACATGGGTCCTCATAAGAGAAAAGGGAGGAGGAGCCAGGTGACGACGGAGGCAGAAAGGGGGGAGACACGGCCACAGGCAGGAGTCCCCAGGGCTGCAGGCAAAGCCAGAGGCTGGGAGGGGCAGGAGGGACCCTCCCTGGGGACGCCTTGACCTTGGACTCCTCCATGCTCCCAGGGAACAAGTGTCTCTTGTTTTGAGCCCCCAATTTGTGATAATGTGCTCTGGAAGCTTCCAGGGAGCAGGGCCACGTCCGCCCGCAGGCACCCTAGGAGGGTGGGTCCCAGACAGCTTCGGTCGTGGCTTCTCCTGGCCCAGCCTGCCCATGACAGAGCCAGCGGGGGTGACAGGTCGGGCAAGCACCAGGGGAGTCAGGTGATGCGGAGACACGGGGAGCGCAGGAACGGGAGACAGTGTACACGCGCCTCTGGAACAATCAGGAAACGCTTATAACGAGAGGCTTTGTGGGGGCGCCTCGGGGACACCTAAGCTCCGAGAGAGGCAAGGGAGAGTTGCCGAGGAAGGCGGGGGCTTGCCTTGTTTGAAAGCAAATTTCTTTATAACCTGAAACTTTACTGCTCTAGTCGGGGCTCTGACATCTGTATGGGCTTCCCAGGAGGCTCAGTGGCAAAGAACCCGCCTGCCGATGAGGGAGATATGCGTTCAATCCTTGGTCCAGGAAGACCCCCTGGAGAAGGAAATGGCAGCTCACGGCAGTATTCTTGCCTGGAGAATCCCACGGACGGAGGAACCTGGCGAGCTGTAGCCCATGGGGTCGCAAGGAGTCAGACACAATCAAGCAGCTGAACGAGGACAGCGTATGTATACGATTTCCGCCAGTCTCCTTGTAAACGTGACAATTAACAAATACGACTGCGTAAATAATACAGCTGTCATCCACAGCCCTCCAGGACGAGCTTTCAAGAGAGACACACAGAGCGGATGAGACTCTGGGGGATTTCCAACAGGAGGAAGACGCCTCCACGCACACGCGTGTGAGCCGTGAGGGCCGGCGGAGCCCCTCCGGTGGTGGAACCCGTGTTTCTCCCAGCCTTGCGCGCCGCCCCCAGATCAGGATCCCGGACGCGAGTGTCTCTTCTGAACAGAAGCCTTCCCACTTCACCTTCTCTGCAGCTCAGGGTAAGCGGACAAGGGCATCAATATGATTTCTGCCCCGAATCAAGACTCTGCTGTTGGCCCGGTGTGTGGAGACGGCACTCTCTCACACCTGCCTGAGTGTGCCAAGTGGGAGGCCCTTCCAGAAAACATTTTGACAATCGGTTTGATAAATTTTCAAATAAATTTCACTCTTGGAAATCTGTCCTGAGGGACTAAACCTGAATACATGAGAAGTTTACAAGGACGCAATACAAGGACGCTCCCTCTCCAATCAGTTTCTGGGGCTGGGATGATCAACTCAGAGGGGTCTCCACCCACGTCCCGACATCAATGCCCAGACCCTCTGTGAGCCTGCCCTTCGCTCTGAACGTCACAGAAGCATCCAGGCATGTCCCCTGCGTGGTGACGCACAGGCAAACCCATCTGTCCACGAGGAACTCAGCCCTCATGCCCTACCCTCCAGTCATGTCCAGGACCNCACGTCCCGACATCAATGCCCAGACCCTCTGTGAGCCTGGCCTTCGCTCTGAACGTCACAGAAGCATCCAGGCATGTCCCCTGCGTGGTGACGCACAGGCAAACCCATCTGTCCACGAGGAACTCAGCCCTCATGCCCTACCCTCCAGTCATGTCCAGGACCGTCCCCCGCCCCATCTCCCTGCCCCACCCAGCCTCTCCTAACGCCACCTGCCCGCTTTGGCCCCCGATGCCCCCACGCCCAGGCCCTCGCCTCATGCCCAAGCGTCACCTCAGCTCCCTCAGAGCCATCTGCCTCGCGAGAGCCAGCGTGACCAACCCCAGAGAGGAAGACAGACCGTCTCCTGGATCTGCGACAGCACCCTGAGGCCCACAACCCGCCCCAGGGGTCACCCCGTCTGGAGGGCTGGCAGGCCCCCCGCTTGAGTGGAGCCCAGAACGTGCCTTCAGGACAAACCTGGAGACACGGCTCCAGAGGAAGCCAGGGGCTCCACACAGAGAACCGACCCCGGCACCTGAGTGTCCGAGGCCCCAGGTGGCCCCAGACGGACCCCAAGAGCAAGCAGCCGCGCTGGGAGAGACCTGCAAGCCCATAGGGGGTCGGGGAGTGCGCGGGTGGCAGGGAGGCAAGCAGACACAGGGAGAAGCCGGGTCCCGTGACGAGGCCACGCCTGACCCTGCTGGGTGCCGAGCACCCAGGGCCCGAGGGAGCGGGGGTTACACACCAGCACCGTCCTCCGGGGGCTGTGGGCTGCCCGGGGTAGGGGAGGTGGGAGCTGAGTCTCCAGCTGGACGGAGACCCCCCCAGGAGGGAGAAGCCAGCGTCGAGAGCTGGGATGCATCGAGGTCTTCCCAGGTCTGTTCACCCGTCAGGACCTGCCCTTCCCCTTCAACCTCCGCCGGGAGGCTCCGCAGTCTCCTGGAAGCAGCGGCCCCTGTCTGCTCGCACCCCCTGCCAACCTGGCTGGTTCCTGGGGAGGTCCTCTCCAGGGGCCAGCACCCTTCAAATACACCAGACGCCATGGGCCAAGTCCCCATCTGCATCTCACGTGGGGGACCTTCACGTGTTCACACACGATACTTACAAGCCTGGGGACCACCCAGAAGTCTAATACCTGTGTATCTGCATTTCAGAGAAATTATTTAGAAGCAACTTCTGGTGAACACGCGTCCTCATCCACACACCGCACGTTCCAGACGTGACCCCGAGCAGAGCCCTCCCCGGCTAAGCAGAGCTCGTGCAGGTGGGAAGCACAGTGCCCGTCGTGGAGGGAGTCAGACCGGGGCGGGCGGCTCTTGGAAGCCTGTCTGCAGACTCGATGGCAGTGGGCGGGAAGAGGGGGGCCTGGCCCATCAGCAACACCGGGCTGTCTGGGAATCCGAGCCACCGCCTCTCTCTGGACCCAAAAGCCACGTGCAGGCCGGAGGCTCTGTGAGCAGCAGACATGCTGGGCCCGGGCGGCCGGACGCCCTGGACATCGGCGAGCATAGCACGGTTCCGGCTGGGGCGCCCCCCACCCCGAGAAGCTGAAGGGGAGCGGCGGCCTGAGGCGAAGGCACACGTCACTCCTGCCTCGGGGGATGGGGGTCAGGACATGAGGAGAGTGGGGGTCTTGCCCGGGTCAGAGACGCCCGTCGGGCACCTGACTGCCCTCTCACACACCCGGGGACCGAGCTGGGGCTCCGCCAGCATTCCCTGGGTAAGGGGGGGCGTCCGCTCGGAACAATGCATCCTGGCCCCTCCGCACCGGCAGGAGGGCAGCGAGGGCCGAAACACCCGCGGGTCACGGCCGCACGGAGAAGCCGACCCAGGAAACAGACGCGGCACCTGGAAGACCCGTGGTGATGAGACCCCTTCAGTCTCAGGACAAATCAAGGGCTCGGCGGGGCAGCTTGCCGAGCCACTGGATTTTAAAGTATTTCTGCACCACCAAGTGACCTCAGGAAAACACGCCAGGTCCCACCCAAAATCCACACGGGTTCTGCCGACAACGGCACAGGGACTGAGGGACCAGGACACGCGCGGGGCGGGGGTCCCCGCCCACAGCCAGGCCAGAAGCAGTGGATGGAGCAAAACTCACTTCATACGGACAAAAGCTGCACCCCAAATGAGGAGAGCTGCACAGTGAACTCGGACGAGCTTAAGAACAAGGCACTGAAATTCTTACGTGAGACCAAGACGGATAAAAATGCTTTCAGGTTTGACAGAAAAGCAATCAGGGCGAAAGAATCTAACCTACAATTCAATCTTCAAACGCTGAAACGGACAGAAATAGATGCAATTGTGGGGGAAAATGAATAATATGATTAATAAGGTTGATTTAATAAATATCCCGTTCAGACAGAGCACACACTTTTCCTCCAAAATTCATGAAGGCTTTGCAAATGTTGATCGTAAATAAGATCCCAGAATAAAAACCACAATAAATTGCTACAGAGAGAAACTGCAAGTCTTATTATCTCTAGACAGTACAATTAACACCAGGAAACATCACAAAAATGAATAAGGTTTAAGAAAAAAGTCCAACCATATGCAATTTAGAACACATACATGAATAATTCTGTGTTTAAAAAGGAAATCAATATTCCACACAGTAAGTTTTCTGAAAATTACAACAAGAAGAGTTCAGTGAGTGGAAATGCAAACAGCTCGGCCACCGTCCATTCAGCGGGAGGCCCCAGGCTTCCGATTAAACGAACGAAAAGGGAAGTGGAGGTTTTGAATCAAAACTCCCAGAGTCACCAGGAGAACAGAGGAGCAGAAAGGAGGTGCTCACGGGGACGAGGGCAACTAGAACACCTCTAGATCTTTGGAAAATCGCCAGTTCTCTGGGGGAGTGGGCAGGACGAGAAAGTAGGTAAAGCTCGGAAAACCAACGGAGAAGAAAACAGAGCTCCTGAAATCGCTGAGACACCCCGTCACAGCAGCACACACAGCCAGCATGCCGATCCCAGGAAAGGGGCTCCCGGGGAACCAAGTGCATCTTCCAAAAGAGGCTCAACACACAGAGAGCCAGAGCGGGCAGGAAGCCAGGCAGAAAAGCGATCCAAACCCACCTCGGCCATGGCTGCGAGCCCAGAGCCTCACTGCGGAGAGCTTGCAAACATTCAACCGCAAGACAGGAGCCGTTCCGCAGCTGGGAGAACAGGAAACACGGCCCAGAGCGACTGAGGCTGGGACGGCTCTCATTCCCAAAGCTGACAGAGAGGCGAGAAGGAAGCCGCAGCCCAAGCCCGCCCCCGAGCACCTGAACACGCAGCGCGGCAACGAGTGCGGAGGCTGGGAGCAGACGGAGCCTGTGCTCCGACCTGAGGGTCGTCTTGGGTCACGGCGGACAGAAAACCCGGGGGACGCTGAGAGCTGGATGAGCGCTGTGGGAACACCATCAGATTCATGAAAGCGATCTGGTAAAATCAGCATCTCCTGATGAAGAAAGGGGAAGACTTTTTTAAGCTCAGGGTATAAGAGCCTTTTCTTAATTACAAGTATTATTTTTCAGTTTTGGGCTTTCTCATATACACGGGGGAAAGCCTTTTCACACACAGGGCTGGCAAAGGACACGGAACCCAGGGGACAGCACCCCGGAGACCCGGCCTCACCTGGGCCAGGATCCACATCCGGCAGGAAGCGGGGAGACCTCCCACTTTGCAGAGAAGCAGAGGCTTAGAGGCTGACGTGGGACCCTGACCCGGCGGGGTGGGGTCGGCAGGACAGGCGGGACACCCCAGGGCGAGGGTGTGGGGGGCATCCTGATGAAGCCCAGGGTCCTGACCCCCCAGCCTCCCTCCCGGGGCTCCTGTCCCTCCTGGACACACCCCGAGGAGGGCCTTCCAGCCAGGTGGGTGTCCCCACAGCTACAGCACGGGATGCTGCATCCCGACGGGGCAGCGGGACAAATGGACAGGCCTGTAGTCCTCCCCTCCCAAGGCTGCCCCCTGCCCCCGGCCCTCAGAGACCCTGCATTTCGGGTTTCCTTTCTTCAGGGACACCTGCGGCTCCAACTGAGCCGCGCCCCCGGCCACAGGCAGCCAGGGGTCTACACAGGGCGCGTGGGCTGCGGCGTCGTCGCGAGCCCGTGAAGAGGCACTGAAGGTCCCTGAGTTGGCTTAATAGCTGAAGTACTGTTATTCGTTTTGCTTGACAGATTTCCTTTCTGCCTTCTCTCACTTCTCTGACTGAATTTATTCTGGGACTAAAATCTTTCTGCAGACCGAAGGTAGGTAGAGCGCATGGGTGAGGGTCTATCTAGAAAGAAGACCCCACGGGGTCCTGTTCGGTTACACGTCAGGCCGTCCTGCGGCTCTGAAGGGGCTCTGCTCCCAAGAGCTCTGCCCCCCCGGCCTCACTGCGCCACCCCCGCCTCCTAGCCCCTGTCTCTTATACACATCTGGTGAGAGTATAAAACAGTAAAGTGGGCAGTTAACAACCACAGCAGACATCAAGCCCGGAAAAGACACGGAGGAGACGTAACAGCACGCCAGTGGGCAAGGAAGCTCGTCTGAGGAGCCCACACACTGCCCGGCTCCCACGGGGGCCCTTTCTGGAAGCACAGCTGCCGAGGCGGCGAGAGACCAGGGCCGCCAGGCCTGGGGCAAGGGCCCAGCACGGGGGCTCCCGGGGCACTGGGACCGCGCTGCCCAACAGCGGGTCCGCAGCACCGCACACGCGCCCAGACCCACGGAACGTCCCGCACCGCGAGGGGGCCGACCTGAACCGTGGATTCTGGGTGCCGACAGGCGGCATGGAGGCGTGGGCGCATCAGTCACGACAAACGTCCCCTCTCTGTGCGGCAGGCAGGGGCGTCTCTGCACCTTCTGCTCAGTTCTGCTGTGAACCGAAAACCACTCTTGTAAAGTCTGGTGATTATTTTAAGACAGAATAAACAAACAGGCACATCAGACCCTCCCGACGAGCGAGGCTGAGCCGTCCAGGCGAGGCGCACCCCTTCCCTGCCCGGCGGCTCTCTGACACCTGGGCGTCAGGTGTGACAACATGGGCTCCGGGGTCTCTCAGATCAGCGCGGCGGCCGTCAGAAAAGCTGGACAGTGGCCTCAGAGCCCCTGCGGGTGAGTGAGACCACCACCCGCGTCCTGCCCGACTCCTCGTCTGCGCCAGAATTCCTCTCGAGACAGAGCGTCCACTCTCCCTGGGATGCCCCCGGGTCACCAGCAACGTCCTCCTCTGTGGGCGCTGACCCCTCTCTGCACTCTGCCCCGGGCTCCAGCCCCGCCCCACCTGTGTCTGCACCAGACCCGGCCACTGGCTTCCCTCCACCCTCCCCAACCCCCGCCCTTCTCGCTGCTTCCTAAGCCCGCGGCCAGCCGCTCCTGGGCGGCTCTGCCCCGCAAGCCTCTGCCACCGGGAGTGCTGCTCATGGCGAAGCTCCCCTCCACCATCCCGGGCGCCATACTCGCATCAACGCAGCCAGGCAGGCAGGCCCTTCACAGGAGCCTCCCTCCAGCGCAGACCCCCCGCCTCCCGCACTCTCCGTTTGCTGTGGGCATTTGGGGGACGGCCACGCTGGCCTCTGTACAGCTGTCTTTTCTCAGGACCCACTTCTTAGACCAACAGTCTAGAGCTGACCTTTCTGAATGCCGGCCATTGGTTCAATCCAAACCTATACTTAACCTCTTGTTCCCCGGCAGCTGAGCACCCAGAGCGGGTGTCCTGACCGCGTGAGGCAGACAGGGCGGAGGGCCGACCAGCCATCAGCTGTGTCCAGTCCTCTGGGGGCCGGAGGAGCCAGCTGGGACCACCGGCAGCCTGGAATCCTGGCCTGTCACTCACAGGCCATTCATCTAATCCCCAGCTCAGTTTCTCATCTGCAAACTGGGGAGTAAACCTTTGTGCTGTCAGAGTTGTGAGTATCAGTGAGCTAGTGTACAGAGAAGTGCCGCCGCCCAACACACACACATGTGCGCTCCGCACGCACACACAGGAGGAGCTGCGGTGTTTCCTCCTCGCTCACACTTACTGTGAGGACCTTAAAAGCGCCACGCCCCCAGCCAGCACCTCCGCCTCCTCCAAGGCCCAACGCCCCATTCGCCCCAAACAAAAAAGTCATTGCAGGGAAGGGGTTTTCCCGGATGGGGGGGGGCACCTTTCTGTGTTCACAAAGCCCCCACTGGAGGGCACATTCTAGAACACTGCGGTAGGGAGGAGGGGAGTCCCAGGCCGAGCCAGGCAGAGCCTGGGAGGGGGGGGCGGGGCGCAGGCACTCAGGGGCCAGCCGACCTGGCCCTGCGGAGCCCGGGCGCCGCGCCGCGCGTGTGGTTCGTGCCCGACGCCCTGGGCATCGTGTGTGCCTCGGCCACGTGGGCGCTGACGCTGAGCGAGGGCATGCTGCTGCTGAGCGCCTGGCTGCTCATGTCTCTTATACACATCTCCCACGCGCGGACCATGCTCACCGACCCCGGCGCCCTGCCCGCGGGCACCCCGCCCGCACCCGGCCTGGCGGACCGCTGCCCGCTCTGCGGCGCCGTCCGGCCGCCGGGCGCGCACCACTGCGGCGTGTGCCAGCGCTGCATCCGCAAGGCGCACCACCACTGCCCGTGGGTCAACAACTGCGTGGGCGAGGACAACCGCAAGTTCTTCGTGCTCTTCACGCTCTACACGGCGCTGGGCGCGCTGCACGTGCTGCTGCTGCTCGGCGTGCCGGCCCTGCGCGCCTACGCGCGCGGCGAGTGGGACCTGCGGACCCCCGTGCGCCTGCGGGCCTCGCTCCTCTTCCTCTTCATGGTGGCGCTGAACGGCTTCCTCTTCGCCGGCCTGATGTTCACGATCCAAATGCACAGCATCCTCACCGACCCGCAGAGTCAGCCTGGCGAGCCGGGCCAGGCGTCCGCGTGGACGAACTTGAAGGCAGTCCTGGGCCCGCACCCCTCCCCGGCCTGGATCAGCCCCTTCGCCTCCGCGGCCCCTCGGGCCGCCAGCGGGCCCCAGGCTGTGGCCTGAGTCCGCCTGTGTGAACGCAGCTCCCTCCGCGGAATCGGAACAGGTGGTCCACAAAAAATCGCCACGAGACTGTAAACGCCTAGCCGCCTTTTCTCGTGTCCACTGACGAGACCGCCCCCAAACAGAGAATAAAAGCGCCAGGTTCCCCTCTGAGCAACAGGTGGGGTTTAGGGCCTCCAACCTGCCAAGGAAATACACAAGACCGGCCCCTCCCCCCAAAAGAAACGCGACATGTCCCCCCGCTTTCACTCTGCCAACACTCTCCTGGGGAAAGCGATTAAATCCACAACATCTGTGAGCAAAGTGTGGTGAATCCGTGCGGAACCCCATTACAGGCGGCAGCTACACACCGAGGCAAGGGTGTGGCCGCCTGCACGTGGCCCGCTGTGAGCTGCCTTATCTGATGCAGAACCATCCTTGCATTCCTGGTTATCTCAGCTCCTTAATGAGGGATTATGCTGTGTTATCTGTCAGTTTTGGTGAGTTCCTATTTTATTTAGGATTTTTGTATTTATGCTCATCAATGAAATGGGCTTAGAAATCTCTGCTCCTTTGCTAACTTAATCTGTTTATAATTTACTCCAGATCCCATGCCCCATGTAAAATGAGCAGGGCAGATGTGGCCCTGTCTATGTTTTCTGACCACCTGCCTGAGGTTGGCACCAGCTAGTGCTTGGAAATTTGGTGGACCTCACCAGTCACGCCATCAAGGGTGGGTTTTCTTGTTTACTTTTTTATTTTGAGATACTTATAGGTTAGAATGAGATATTGGATGGCATCACTGAATCAACTGACATGGGTTTGAGCTAACTCTGGGAGGTCGTGAAGGACAGAGGAACCTGACTTGCTGCGGTTCGTGGGGTCAGAAGAGTCGGACACAACCTAGCAACTGAAGAGCGACAAGCGCAGTGGAAAGGGGTCATACGAGCTCCCCGCCGCCTTCGCCCGGCTCCTCCCGCGCTGCCAGTAGGAAGGGTGCTTGGCTGCAACCTCACATCCGGCGGCAGTGCCGACACACCCCTTTGACCCCGTTCACAGTCCCTCAGTGCCCGAGCTTGTGTCTGACTTGCTCATCTTCACACCAAGCCTGAGGCAGCTGGAGTTTTCAGCCCCGCTTTAGAGATGGGAAGACAGAGAGCTCGCGCAGACTCCCCAGGATGGCACAGCAGTCGCTGGTGGGAATGAGAGCTGGACCCAGACAGCCTGGCCCCAGGCTGGGCACCTGCCCACCACGCCGCCATGCACGGCCAAGCAGAGACCCGAGGGTGACTGGCCCCGTGAGGACGGCCCGCAGCCACGTAAGCGCAGGGCAGAGCCCTCTTCCGATGCGGATGGCTGACCTGTGACCCTTCATCCCATGGGTGCCCACAAGGCACGGGGCAGGGGGTCCGAGCTTGACAGTGAACACGCAGCCCTTCCCCCGGGAGGCTTTTCAGTGATGAACCAGAAGCCATTTCAGGGAGATCAGGTAGAGCTGAAGCTGGTATGAAGTCTGTAAAACAGAGTGAAAATGTCACGGGGTGAGAAGGCTCAGCCAGGAGATAAAATCTGTGTCCCAAAGCCCCAGATCTCAGCCAGCCGCCGGGAGGGTTCCCAGTGAGACTGGTCCAAAGGGTGATGATTCACGGAGGACANAGATCAGGTAGAGCTGAAGCTGGTATGAAGTCTGTAAAACAGAGTGAAAATGTCACGGGGTGAGAAGGCTCAGCCAGGAGATAAAATCTGTGTCCCAAAGCCCCAGATCTCAGCCAGCCGCCGGGAGGGTTCCCAGTGAGACTGGTCCAAAGGGTGATGATTCACGGAGGACATGTCACTGCAGGTCACTGGGCTGCCTGGTGAGAGTCTGGAGTAGTCAGCAGGCCTGGTTGCAGGTTGTGAAAAACACGGATGCTTTGAGACGGAACCACGGTCTGGATCCCCTGTCTCTTATACACATCTCCCACGCGCGGACCATGCTCACCGACCCCGGCGCCCTGCCCGCGGGCACCCCGCCCGCACCCGGCCTGGCGGACCGCTGCCCGCTCTGCGGCGCCGTCCGGCCGCCGGGCGCGCACCACTGCGGCGTGTGCCAGCGCTGCATCCGCAAGGCGCACCACCACTGCCCGTGGGTCAACAACTGCGTGGGCGAGGACAACCGCAAGTTCTTCGTGCTCTTCACGCTCTACACGGCGCTGGGCGCGCTGCACGTGCTGCTGCTGCTCGGCGTGCCGGCCCTGCGCGCCTACGCGCGCGGCGAGTGGGACCTGCGGACCCCCGTGCGCCTGCGGGCCTCGCTCCTCTTCCTCTTCATGGTGGCGCTGAACGGCTTCCTCTTCGCCGGCCTGATGTTCACGATCCAAATGCACAGCATCCTCACCGACCCGCAGAGTCAGCCTGGCGAGCCGGGCCAGGCGTCCGCGTGGACGAACTTGAAGGCAGTCCTGGGCCCGCACCCCTCCCCGGCCTGGATCAGCCCCTTCGCCTCCGCGGCCCCTCGGGCCGCCAGCGGGCCCCAGGCTGTGGCCTGAGTCCGCCTGTGTGAACGCAGCTCCCTCCGCGGAATCGGAACAGGTGGTCCACAAAAAATCGCCACGAGACTGTAAACGCCTAGCCGCCTTTTCTCGTGTCCACTGACGAGACCGCCCCCAAACAGAGAATAAAAGCGCCAGGTTCCCCTCTGAGCAACAGGTGGGGTTTAGGGCCTCCAACCTGCCAAGGAAATACACAAGACCGGCCCCTCCCCCCAAAAGAAACGCGACATGTCCCCCCGCTTTCACTCTGCCAACACTCTCCTGGGGAAAGCGATTAAATCCACAACATCTGTGAGCAAAGTGTGGTGAATCCGTGCGGAACCCCATTACAGGCGGCAGCTACACACCGAGGCAAGGGTGTGGCCGCCTGCACGTGGCCCGCTGTGAGCTGCCTTATCTGATGCAGAACCATCCTTGCATTCCTGGTTATCTCAGCTCCTTAATGAGGGATTATGCTGTGTTATCTGTCAGTTTTGGTGAGTTCCTATTTTATTTAGGATTTTTGTATTACCGCCCCCCCCGCCCCGCACCGCCCACCCAGGGCTGTCCGCCAACTCAGTGCTACAGGCAACCCCGCAGCTGAGAAAGATTAACTTCCCCGGATGCTTCCGTAGGGGCTGCTTATCCTTACGCAGCACTTTGTGGGAAAGATTTAAATGAGGTTTGGGGGTATAGATTCTAACTGGTTGCAAGACAGTTGCTAACAATGAAAACGGCCAGCTTAGCTGTCAAGTCCTCAAACTCTAATCTTATGCAAGAATTAGTTCACAAATGTGTAACTTCAGCTAGCACATGCTACCACGTTTATGTCTGTACGATTCAGACTTTCACCCCCAAAGTTATTTTAAATCTGTCTCCAGAGAATGTTTAATACCAGTTTGGCAAATGACATTTAGCCAGCTTAGCTGTCAAGTCCTCAAACTCTAATCTTATGCAAGAATTAGTTCACAAATGTGTAACTTCAGCTAGCACATGCTACCACGTTTATGTCTGTACGATTCAGACTTTCACCCCCAAAGTTATTTTAAATCTGTCTCCAGAGAATGTTTAATACCAGTTTGGCAAATGACATTTCTGCGGACTCCTCTGGAGGCGTCATTTGTCAAGTTGCCGTCTGAAATGTAATTTGTGTCATTTGCTGGGGTTCATTATTGCAGATATTAGCAATCAATATTTCTTCCCTCAAACAGGACAACAGCTGGCCCTTAGGAACCCACAGAAAGATTTGTCCTCTGCTTTAAACTGTCCTAGAGGGTCATCCAAGTGGGCACTGATCACCCCTCGGGGACAGGGACAGTCAACTCCCAGTGCCTGGAGTCTGAGGATGAGACAGAGACAGACAGAGAGAAAGAGACAGACCCTCAGAAACGGACACGGAGAGACGAAGCTGCACGGGCAGGGCCCAGGGAGCCGAGCAGGGTCTCCACCACGCAGGCCCACGGAGGGCGGAGGGCGTGCTGAGGCGGGAAGGCCCCCAGGCTGTAACGGTGAAGCTGAGTTCGGACCACACAGGCCCCAGCGGATGCCCCATCCCGAAGGCTGTAAAGGCCAGTGCCTGTCGGTGGTGCCCACTAGGCCTGCAGGCGCCATGTAGCACGAGCCACTTAAGCTGGGAAGCCTTGGGACCCGTTTGTTACTCAGCAGAGGCTAACTGATACAAGGGATGTGGGCCTTGGGTGGGCATCCCTCCTTTATTACTCAGCAGATGAGAAGACTGTTCAGACTGTATGTAAGATACAAGTATTAGCCATCAGTGAACCCTGGACTATCTACTACCCAGGCTAAAAAAAAAAAAAAAATTTCTGAAGCCCCGAGTGACCTTCTTCAAACCCACCCTGGGTGAAACGTCACCCTGAGTTCTGTGTTTCCTGCTCTTTGGAATTTCAAGTCCTTTCCCCACACCTGCCAGGAAGCCCGAGGGAGGCTCTGGACCCACGCTCCCGGCGGCTCACCTGCCGTTGTGGCTGAGTGTCCCCCAGTCTGAATCTGTCG
This sequence comes from Cephalophus harveyi, assembly GCA_006410635.1. Classification (NCBI taxonomy): domain Eukaryota; kingdom Metazoa; phylum Chordata; class Mammalia; order Artiodactyla; family Bovidae; genus Cephalophus; species Cephalophus harveyi. Next base: position 25,348 of record SJYT01064812.1, read on the forward strand.
CCTGGCTCGTCCACTCCACCAGGCCAGGCAGTTTGCAGAATTACAGACATCGCTGCGAGGACGAGTCCAACACCCGCCCCGGCTCAGACTCCCTACAGGTGCCCGGGGGGCCGAGGTGTGGTGCCCTCAGCCGCTCACTTCGCGTGCACACTCGTCCACGAGGGCTGCGACGGGGAGTCTGGATGTCACCTCTGTGGATCCGCATCTCAACCCTGCTCCTTTTCACCGAGTCTCTCTCGAAAATCGCCCTCAGTTTACACCCCCAGGCCAGCGTCTGCCGCCTCACCAGTGCGCCATGGCATGACTGTGGACAGGTGTGGGAAGCGCTTTTAACTGCAGCTTTAATTTGCTTTCAGCTGAACGCTGGGAGCTTCTCCACTGGGCGGCCCCACTTCTCTTCCAGGCTCATATCCTTCGCTCATTTTTATCTTGTTATTTGTCTGTTTCTTACTGATTTGGAAAAGTTAGTTACACATTCTGGACACTAGTCCTTTGTCAGCTGAATGCACTGAAAATATCTCCTCCGTCGGTGGCTTCTGTGTCCATTTATTTATGCCGTTGTGGATGGATTTTAATGGAGCAGAATTTCTCAGTCTTTTGCTTATGTCTCATCCTGGGGTTTTAATAAACTATTCCTTAGCCAGCGGTCATGGTATGCTCTCCTACATTGTCTTACACAAGTGTTACAAGCATTTACATTACCATTAAGTGCTTAATCCCTTCAGAACTGATTTTTATGTGTGGAGTGAGGTAAGAGCCCCTTTGCTTTCTTTTCAAGATTTTAACCAATTTCTCCAGCATCAATTACTGAACACCTCCTTTCCCCTTACTAAGGGGCAAGGCCATCTCTGTTATTAACAGAAATCACACACATATTACATCACAATCCTTCGCTCATTTTTATCTTGTTATTTGTCTGTTTCTTACTGATTTGGAAAAGTTAGTTACACATTCTGGACACTAGTCCTTTGTCAGCTGAATGCACTGAAAATATCTCCTCCGTCGGTGGCTTCTGTGTCCATTTATTTATGCCGTTGTGGATGGATTTTAATGGAGCAGAATTTCTCAGTCTTTTGCTTATGTCTCATCCTGGGGTTTTAATAAACTATTCCTTAGCCAGCGGTCATGGTATGCTCTCCTACATTGTCTTACACAAGTGTTACAAGCATTTACATTACCATTAAGTGCTTAATCCCTTCAGAACTGATTTTTATGTGTGGAGTGAGGTAAGAGCCCCTTTGCTTTCTTTTCAAGATTTTAACCAATTTCTCCAGCATCAATTACTGAACACCTCCTTTCCCCTTACTAAGGGGCAAGGCCATCTCTGTTATTAACAGAAATCACACACATATTACATCACGCAGATACTATATCCCACATATATTACATCACGCAGATGCTACATCCCACATATATTACATCACGCAGATGCTACATCCCACATATATTACATCACGCAGATGCTACATCCCACATATATTACACTTTACTTCACACATTACATCATCAGTTCCTCCCCAGACTCTCTACACTGTCAGGACTGAACTTCGTCCACCAGGGCTCCTCTGCACCCTCAGTAAAATTTCATCACCCACGATCTCCACTTTCTCTGCACACTGGCCTCTAAAGTCTCCTTATTGTGCTGTACTTATTGCTCAGTCATGTCCAACTCTTTGCAACACCATGGACTGTAGCCTGCCAGGCTCCTCTGCCCATGGGGATTCTCCAGGCAAGAATACTGGAGTGGGTTGCCATGCTGTCCTCCAGAGGAGGCCTCCTTACTTCCCTGATATTCGGTGATGTGATGAACCTTCACACAGATGGCATGTGGCATTTATAGTTGTTTGTGGTCAGATTATATTCAGGGCATTATTAGCCACACTGCCAGGACATCCAGAATTGAGATAAACCCCTGAATCAACCACCTCCTTATACTCCACTGTCATTCAGACTTAATGTCAGGTTTGCCAGATTGATCACAATCTTTTCTGGCATTTCATTCTGAAATACACCCTATTGAGTTCCTCCAGTGAAAGCAAATTCCTCGTCTTGGCCTCAGACTGCCAGTCTTGAGTATTTCAGCTGGGTATAGAATCTGGACTGATAGTGACTTTCTATCAGCACATACAAGGTAGCTCACTGCCCTCAGCTGCCACTACTGCTGATGGAAATCTTTCTAATTATCTCTCTTTCTTTGGACAGTAACATTTTTACTCTCTGGTAAAGTATATTTTTATGTATTTGTGTGTGTGTGTGTGTATGTTTGTGAATTTGCCTTGTGTATGTATGTATGTATGTATGTATATGTGTGGATGGATTGTTGTTCAACCACTCAATCTTGCCCAACTCTTTGCAGCCAACCCCATGGACTGCAGCACACCAGGCTTCCCTGTCCTACAGTGTCTCCCAGAGTTTGCTCAAACTCATATCCATAGAGTTGGCAATGCTATCCAACCATCTCATCCTCTGTCATCCCCGTCTCCTCCTGCCTTTGATCTTTCCCAGCATCAGGGTCTTTTCCAATGAGTTGGCTCTTTGGATCAGGTGGCAAAATTACTGGAGCTTCAGCTTCAGCATCAGTCCTTCCAATGTACATTCAGGGTTGATTTCCTTTAGGACTGACTGGTTTTGTCTCTTTGCAGTCCAAGGGACTCTCAAGAGTCTTCTTCAACACCACAGTTCAAAAGCATCAGTTCTCCAGTGCACAGCCTTCTTAATGGTCCAACTCTCACATCCATACGTGACTACTGGAAAAACCATAGTTTGACTATACGGACATTTATAAGCAAAGCAATGTCTCTGCTTTTTAATACACTGTCTACGTTTGTCATAGCTTTTCTCCCAGGGAACAGGCATCTCTTTATTTCATGGCTGTGTATAGATGGGTGTGTGCGTGTGTCTGTATGTGTGGTGGATCCCCAGCTGTGTGGATGTGCGTGCATGCTTTTGTATGTGTATATGTGGCTGTATGTATGGACAGATATGGATGGATGGGTGTGTGTGTGCGTGTGTGTGTGTATGGGTGCCTGTGTGGGTGGGTGAACAGATGTGGTGTGGGTGCATGTGTGTGCCTGTCTGTGTATGTATGTGGGTGTGTGTATAGATGGATGGGTGTGTGTGTGTGTGTGTGTGCGTGTGCGTGTGTGGGTGGACAGATGTGGTGTGGGTGCATGTGTGTGCCCATCTGTATATGCATGTGGGTGTGTGTTTGGATGGATGGGTGTGTGTGCATGTGCGTGAGTGGGTGGGTGGACAGATGTGGTGTGGGTGCATGCATGTGCCCGTCTGTGTATGTATGTGGGTGTGTGGATGGATGGATGTGGATGGATGGGTGTGTGTGTGGGTCTGTGGGTCTGTGTGTGTGTGGGTATATGTGGGTGTGAATGTGTGTGCACACACGTCTCTAATGTTCTACCATTTCATGTCGACATGACCGAGGTACATATTTGCTTTTACTCACTCAAGGAGCAGAGGATGCTTGCTTTACTCTGGGGAGACCCTTGTCTAGTGTCTGTCCAGACACCACCCACTGTCCCCCTCTTTTCCCTCCTCCGGAATCTCAGCAAGTGGGCTGGACTTTCTCATCCTTCTGCCCTTCCCATGAGTCTTCCTTCTTTGTGAGAAAGTGACTTTCTCAGGTTGACTGTTAAATTCACTGATTTTCTCATCAGCTGTGTCCATCGACCATTTAACCTATTTATTTCTCACATTAAAAGGCTCTACTTTCATTTCTACACGTTACATCTGCCTCCTTTTCATTTGTTTACAGTCTACACGCCTCCTTCATTCCTAGATTCCTGTTCTTGCCTTGTTGTTCCCGTATTATTTTCTCTCCTTATGTCTGCTCAACGACCCACTTCACAGGAGCTCCTGGAATGCGCTCCCGTCTCTCGTCTTCGGGGCGCATGCTCCATCCACTTCATCCGCTCGGGGCGCCCTCAGGGGCTGGACCTTCATCTCTCCTTCCAAGCTCACCTCCCCCGAGCGCTGCCACAGCAGCCTCTTGGGTCTAATTAGGGGGCTAATTGGGAGCTGCTGGGGTGGATCCCCAGCTGTAGGGTCAGGGGCTCCTCCGTGAAGCCTGAATAAATGAGCCTCTAGCTCTCCTCCCACAGACAACAGGAAAGTTGCTAAAAAGAGGGAGAGTGTCTGAGCAGCATCTGTGGGAGGCACAGGCCACAAACTCAAGTAGAAGTTTCTCCAGAAGCTGCAAGACCAACCTCCTTTCTGCGTGGAAATGATGAAATTTCCATACTCCTGCCCAAAGACGGTGGCTCCCGGGGTGCCAGGACATGCCGGTGTGATCCTAGGGGGGTCCCTGGCGGCAGGCAGATGGGTTGGAGAGCAGGACATGCCAGGTCCAGGACCCAGCCACTCACCTGAGCTGTCCCCGGCCTTGTTACCCAGGGGCACACACAGGTGAAGGGACAGGCCCCTAGGAGGAGTCAGCGGGGCCAGGGCAGGGACCCACCCAGGACGTGAGGTCCACTTGGCCTCGTCTCCTTAGCCTTCTCAGAGTTGTGACAAGAGCCCCTGTGAGGAGCAGAGAGAGGCTCAGGGCTGTGTGTGTATGTGTGTGTGCGTGTGTGTGCACACGTGTCTGCGTGCGTGTGCATGTGTGTGCAAGTGTACTAGTCCATACATGTGCATACATGAGCCTGTGTGTGCACGTGTTACTGTGTGTCTGCATGTCTGTGTCTTTGACGTGTGCCTTGTGCACACGTGGGTATGTGTGTTCAGTGTCTGGAGCACGCTGGTGTGACTGCATGTGTTGTGTGTGTGGACCTGTGAACGTGTGTGACCTGTGACCGTGGGTGTACGTGTATTTGTGTCTGTGAGGCCCCCAGCTTGGAGCCTGCAGAGTCCTCATGCAGTCTCGCCCTTGGGTCACGCTGGGCCCAGGCCATTCACCCAGGAGTGGTCAGCGGGCCGTGTGGCCGCCGGCCACAGTGACTCAGCAGGAGAGTCCCAAGGAGCAAGACTCGCCCCCGGGACAGCTCACTGCTTCTGTCGCCCAGCCTGGGGGGGCGCAGCCTGGGGGGCGCCTGGCGTCTTGGGGGGC
>SJYT01064812.1:42414-59500 GCA_006410635.1 Cephalophus harveyi
GGTCAGCTGTGACTGGGGGTCAGCGGTGAGTGGGGTCAGTGGTGAGTGGGGTCAGTGGTGAGTGGGGTCAGCTGTGACTGGGGGTCAGCGGTGAGTGGGGTCGGTGGTGAGTGGGGTCAGCTGTGACTGGGAACTCTGCACGTAAACAAGGCCTGAGCAGAGCTGGCGTGAAAGGGGGTGCAGCCTGCACGGCCCTGGGCGGCTGCAAGGCAACAGGGAGCCCAGAGCCCCGGTGCCCGTGGGCACACTCAGGACAGTTGTGGCTGCCCCCTGCCCCCAGGCCTGCCTCTCCGCAGAGCGTCAGCGGATGAGCTGCTGGGGTCGGGGCCATCCGCCCGACCCCCACCCCGAGGCACCCGCAGCAACGCCTGCCGAGGGAGCCCCCGCCCCTCGAGGCAAAGTGTGAGAACAGCGGCTGGGAGGCACTCACGGGCCCTCCTGGCTCTGTCTGTATACGTATCCTGTCTGCTTGGAGCAGAGCCTCACACTCCCAGCAAAGCAATCCGCTGACACGTCTGCCCACGAGAGACACTCCCCGTTCCCCGACGGCCTCAGATCTGTCTGCAGCAGCATCCTGCAAACCCTTCCAGCCAAACCTAAACAGGCTCCGGATGGCAGAGAGTAAGTGAGAGTAAGTGACTTCCCTCTGATAGGTAATCAGTAAGCACACTTCAGTTTCATTCCCAGGTTCACACGCAATCAGCAGGCCCCGCGCTCTCCTCCTATCAGATTTCATTAGCTGGTCCTTCCAGCCGCACCTCTTAAATCATTATTGCAGATGGGTCTTTCCTCAGAGCGTCTGCAGGAATATATGCTAAATTAACCCACAATATTCATTTCAGCTTCACCATTGAGGGCTTTTGTAGTAAATGTCAATAAACATTTTTAATTTGTGTGTTTAACATTGTGGGCTTGAAAACAAAAGCAAGAAGAAAATATTTTAATGAGAAGTGGCAGATTGAGAGGCAAATATCCACCACCTTTCAGTCGGGTGTTTTCCAGGAAAGAGGCAGAAAAGTGCCCGCAGTTTTTCCCATTTGAAGAACAGTTGAAGAGGCCATTGGATAAATTACGGGGAAACCTTTGTTTGCACCAGCAGCAAGAGTGTGTTCCGGCATCCTCGGCCGTCATGCTGACTTCCAGAAGCGTCTCGGGTGACCAAGCCCCAAGGCCCCCGGTCCGGGAAGCCCCGCCCCTGCCTCTCCCCGGGGCAGCGGGCTCTCTGGGGCTCAGCCGCAGGGGGCCTCTTCTGCCCAGATCTGACCAGGGCGGTTCTAGACGCAGCCCTCCCGTGCTCTGGGTGGGACACCAGGGCAGAGCAGGACGTGGTTAGGCTGGTTGGGAGTGGTTGGGAGTGGTTGCTTCTGGTTAGGCTGGCTGTGTGTGGTTAGGCAGGCTGGATGTGGTGGGGGTGGGGGTGGGGAGAAATGGGCCTGCTGACAGCATGGGCGTGTTCCAACTGGAGGAACTGGGAAGTGGCAGGGGTTGGGGGGGTGATGTGAACAGGAAATGAGGAACTTGGCCCTGAGTTAGACTGTGAAGAAGGCTGAATGCTGAAGAATTGATGCTTTCGAACTGCGGTGTTGGAAAAGACTCTTAAGAATCCCTTGGACTGCAAGGAGATCCAACCAGTCCATCCTAAAGGAAATCAGTCCTGAATAGTCATTGGAAGGACTGATGTTGAAGCCGAAGCTCCAATACTTTGGCCACCTGATGCAAAGAGCTGACTCATTTGAAAAGACCCTGATGCTGGGAAAGATTGAAGGTGGGAGGGGAAGGGGGCGGCAGAGGATGAGATGGTTGGATGGCATCACCGACTCCATGGAGATGGGTGTGGGTGGACTCTGGGAGTCGGGGATGGACAGGGAGGCCTGGCATGCTGCAGTCCATGCGGTGGCAAAGAGCCGGACACGACTGAGGGACTGAACTGAACTGAACCCAGAGCTCCCGTATGGGAAGATGGAAAAGTTCTGGGGATGATGCAGTTCACTTCAGTCCCTCAGTGGTGTCCGGCTCTTTGCCACCGCATGGACTGCAGCTGGCCAGGCCTCCCTGTCCATCCCCGACTCCCAGAGTCCACCCACACCCATCTCCATGGAGTCGGTGATGCCATCCAACCATCTCATCCTCTGCCGCCCCCTTCCCCTCCCACCTTCAATCTTTCCCAGCATCAGGGTCTTTTCAAATGAGTCAGCTCTTTGCATCAGGTGGCCAAAGTATTGGAGCTTCGGCTTCAACATCAGTCCTTCCAATGACTATTCAGGACTGATTTCCTTTAGGATGGACTGGTTGGATCTCCTTGCAGTCCAAGGGATTCTTAAGAGTCTTTTCCAACACCGCAGTTCGAAAGCATCAATTCTTCAGCATTCAGCCTTCTTCACAGTCTAACTCAGGGCCAAGTTCCTCATTTCCTGTTCACATCACCCCCCCAACCCCTGCCACTTCCCAGTTCCTCCAGTTGGAACACGCCCATGCTGTCAGCAGGCCCATTTCTCCCCACCCCCACCCCCACCACATCCAGCCTGCCTAACCACACACAGCCAGCCTAACCAGAAGCAACCACTCCCAACCACTCCCAACCAGCCTAACCACGTCCTGCTCTGCCCTGGTGTCCCACCCAGAGCACGGGAGGGCTGCGTCTAGAACCGCCCTGGTCAGATCTGGGCAGAAGAGGCCCCCTGCGGCTGAGCCCCAGAGAGCCCGCTGCCCCGGGGAGAGGCAGGGGCGGGGCTTCCCGGACCGGGGGCCTTGGGGCTTGGTCACCCGAGACGCTTCTGGAAGTCAGCATGACGGCCGAGGATGCCGGAACACACTCTTGCTGCTGGTGCAAACAAAGGTTTCCCCGTAATTTATCCAATGGCCTCTTCAACTGTTCTTCAAATGGGAAAAACTGCGGGCACTTTTCTGCCTCTTTCCTGGAAAACACCCGACTGAAAGGTGGTGGATATTTGCCTCTCAATCTGCCACTTCTCATTAAAATATTTTCTTCTTGCTTTTGTTTTCAAGCCCANTTTTTGAGATTGCATCCAAGTACTGCATTTCGGACTCTTTTGTTGACCATGATGGCTACTCCATTTCTTCTGAGGGATTCCTGCCCACAGTAGTAGATATAATGGTCACCTGAGTTAAATTCACCCTTTCCAGTCTATCTTAGTTCGCTGATTCCTAGAATATCGATGTTCACTCTTCCCATCCTGTTTGACCACTTCCAATTTGCCTTGATTCATAAACCTAACATTCCAGGTTCCTATGCAATATTGCTCTTTACAGCATTGGATCTTGCTTCTATCACCAGTCACATCCACAGCTGGGTGCTGTTTTTGCTTTGGCTCCATCCCTTCATTCTTTCTGGAGTTATTTCTCCACTGATCTCCAGTAGCATATTGGGCACCTACCAACTTGGGGAGTTCATCTTTCAGTGTCCTATCTTTTTGCCTTTTCATACTGTTCATGGGGTTCTCAAGGCAAGAATACTGAAGTGGCTTGCCATTCCCTTCTCCAGTGGGCCACATTCCGTCAGCCCTCTCCACCGTGACCCGCCCGTCTTGGGTGGCCCCACACGGCCTGGCTTAGTGTCACTGAGTTAGACACGGCTGTGGTCCATGTGATCAGATTGGCTGGTTGTCTGTGATTGTGGTTTCCTTCTGTCTGCCCTCTGATGCCCTCTCTCAGTGCCTGCCGTCTTACTGGGGTTTCTCTTACCTTGGACGTGGGGTATCTCTTCACGGTTGCTCCAGCAAAGCACAGCTGCTGCTCCTGACCTTGGACATGCCATATCTCCTCACAGCCCATTGCGGCGAGCGGCCGAGAGGAGGCGCCCCACGTCCAAGGTCAGTAACGGAGATGATGCAGGTGAGGGTCAGACAGCAGCAGGAGTGTGCTTCACGCCCTGGAGCTGTGCCCCTGAAACGGTTGCCGTGGTAAGCCCTGTGTGTGACAAAGGAAACGAAGCCTTAGTAAGTCCATTCCTTCTGGAAGATTCCATGCCCAGCTGATTTCTTTTTAAGTCCCTCTGGTGGTCACCCACCGAGATGAAGATGATGAAGATGTGGCCAAGTGCCAACACCAGACGTGAAACCCAGCACATCACAACGGGAGTAAACGGCGGTTGTGTAAGATCTAGCCTCTCCTAGCGGAGGTGGGGCTCAAGTGCAGGCCGCCGAGTGCCGCTGCTGGCGACCTGCGGCCGTGTCACCGCGCCCAGCGCTCTGTCCACCCGGCCCCGGCACCCACGGCTCCCTGCGCCATCCCCGCCTCCAGGCCCCAGCAGCGGAGTCAGAAGTGCTCCTTGGAACCTGACCGCAGGCTCGCAGCCCCGGGTCTGAGGGCCCCCAGCCAGGCCCCCACCTCACTGCAGGCTCCCCGACCCCCCGCAGGCCTGCGCCCTTCTGCTCAGGGCCTTTCCATGGCCACTTCTGCGAAGGAGGCCTTCACTTAACTGTCACCCGTTTCGTGCCTGCTCACCCTCACTCACTGCCCAGGACACTGCGCCCACCTCCTGCATGCCTGGAAAGACCTTCCCTCAGACCAGCAGTCCCAAAGTGAGGCCCCGTGAGTCCAGAGGTCCCCGAGCCCCTGGGCCAGACGACTTTCCCCAAGAACATCAGGGTGTCACAGGCTTCTCCACTGAGGTGACGTCTGCACAGTGACATGGAAGCTGCTGGTGGGTGCCAAGCCCCCCACCCCCCACCCTAAGCATCATCTTTCAGGATTTGAAACAGCTCAACTGGAATTGCATCACCTCCACTAGCTTTGTTCGTAGTGATGCTTTCTAAGGCCCACTTGACTTCACATTCCAGGATGTCTGGCTCTAGGTGAGTGATCACACCATCATGATTATCTGGGTCGTGAAGATATTTTTTGTACAGTTCGTCTGTGTATTCTTGCCACCTCTTCTTAATAACTTCTGCTTCTGTTAGGTCCATACCATTTCTGTCCTTTATTGAGCCCATCTTTGCATGAAATGTTCCCTTGATATCTCTAATTTTCTTGAAGAGATCTCTAGTCTTTCCTATTCTACTGTTTTCCTCTATTTCTTTGCACTGATCACTGAGGAAGGCATTCTTATCTCTCCTTGCTATTCTTTGGAAGTCTGCATTTAAATGGGTATCTTTCCTTTTCTCCTTTGCTTTTTGCTTCTCTTCTTTTCACAGCTGTTTGTAAGGCTTCCTTAGCCATTTTGCTTTTTTGCCTTTCTTTTTCTTGGGGATGATCTTGATCCCTGTCTCCTGTACAATGTCATAAACCTCCATCCATAGTTCATCAGGCTCTCAATCTGGTCCCTTAAATCTATTTCTCACTTCCACTGTATAATCCTAAGGGATTTGGTTTAGGTCACTCCTGAATGGTCTAGTGGTTTTCCCTACTTTCTTCTATTTAAGTCTATATTTGGCAATAAGGAATTCATGATCTGAGCCACAGTCAGCTCCTGGTCTTGTTTTTGCTGACTGTATAGAGCTTCTCCATCTTTGGCTGCAAAGAATATAATCAATCTGATTTCAGTATTGGCCATCTGGTGAGGTCCATGTGTAGAGTCTTCTCTTATGTTGTTGGAAGAGGGTGTTTGCTATGACCAGTGTGTTTTCTTGGCAAAGCTCTATTAGTCTTTGCCCTGCCTCATTCTGTACTCCAAGGCCAAATTTGCCTGTTACTCCAGGTGTTTCTTGACTTCCTACTTTTGCATTCCAGTCCCCTATAATGAAAAGGACATCATTTTTGGGTGTTAGTTCTAAAAGATCTTATAGGTCTTCATAGAACCATTCAACTTCAGCTTCTTCAGCATTACTGGTTGGGGCATAGACGTGGATTACTGTGANGGGGGGCGGGGGGAGGGGCGGGTAAAGGAGCTTTTAGTATAGTTCCCATTTTTATACTTGATGGCTTTGTTGAAATATAATGCACATATTATTCAACTCACCCATTTAAAGTGTGCAATTCAGTGCCTTTTCGTATATTTATGGAATGCTGCAACTACCGCCACCTCAATTTCAGAGTATTTTTATCAACCCCAAACCCCACCCCCGGCTCTTGTCAACCACTAACCTCTGCCTCTCTTAGAAGTGTCCACTGCCGACGGTTCGTGTAATGAATCGTACAATACACGGTCCTTGATCCTGGCTTCGGTCGCTGAGCGTATCATTTTCAAGGTTCACCCACACTGTGGCGTGCCGTTACTTCACTCCTCTTCATGGTTGAGGAATAGTCCATTCTGTGGCTGCACCACGTCGTGTTCATTCACTTATCCTCTGACAGACATCTGGAAGGTTCCATTTTTTGGCTGTTACAAATAATGCTGACGTACAAGTCCTGTCTCTTATACACATCTAGATGTGTATAAGAGACTGGCACTGCGGCACGTGCAGACCTCAGATGGTGATGCTGCACACCTGGAACATCAAATAGAGAATCCCGCAGCGACTCCATCACAGGGTCGTGGGAAAGAGAAGAGGAGAGCGGGCGCGGCGCTGCCCACTCCATCGTCGGGCCCGGGAACCTGCCCGGCCTCCTCCCGGGCCCGGCAGGGCAGCTGCTCCCTCCGTCCTGGCCTGACCTCCCCGGGGTCCTGTGTCCGGGGGTCCGGCCGTGGGGGTCCCGCAGGTGGAGGCACGCCGCCTTTCTGTATTAGAGGGACTCCCTGCTGAGCTCATCGTGCACACTACTTTCAACAGGAGTGAAACGTAAAGTCTTACTGAATGAGGTTCTAATTTCTGTTTCTATATTTTCACTTAATATATGCCATATCTCCTCACAGTGGCTAAAGCCTCAATATGGCTTTAGTGTTAATCCATTGACCTACTAGTACTAAATGTAGTTTCCTGCTAGGCTTGACTTACTAGGGTTTTACTTCTGTGTTTCCAAAGTATTTTTCTTTCCTTTCTGATCCTGGTGTCAGGGCTGTGCCAGTCTCATGAAACACCACAGGCCTCCGCAGAGACCCTCCTCCTGAGACCCCCCCAGCAGCCCCCTACCTAACGCTGGGTCCTGGGAGGGTGGGGCCCAGGAGATGGGTCCCCATCTCTGCTCTTCGGAAGGGTGCGCATCGCTTGCTGCCGCTTGGCTTTCGGCGGGGACGCAGTGCACACTGCCACCGGTTTTGTGGATTGTACTAAGAAAACGACAGAAAGACACTATTGTCCTGTGTGGCGCACCTTGCCTTGAATTCCATTTTATCTGATAATAACTTTCGTTGTTTGCTCTGCTGGCTGGCGATCGCCTGGCATACATTTTATTCCTCGTGTTTTGCCATCTTTTAGGTTGTCCCTTATCACATGGGACGGGGTCACGCCTGCACTCGATTTGAGAGTCTCCGTCTTTAAAGAGAAACCAGCCGGCCGCTGTGCCTTGGGGCCCACGTGCCGTGGTCCAGCCCTCCCTCCCACACGTCCTATTTTCACGTTCCCCAGCTCTGCGTTTCTTGGCCATTGCTGGATGGAGCTTTCTCTGTTCCATTTCTCCCTCTGCAAAGTTATCTACCCAATTTCTAGTGGTTACCCTAATTTTTAAAAATAGGTTACCCAGGTTTTTAAAATAGTACATGCTCATTATAAAAACTGAAGGCAACACAAGATGAAAGGGGAGGATTAAAGTTTAAAATGCTGCCACGCAAGCCCTGGTGGACACAACACTGCTCCCGACACCTGCCAACCGTCCCCAGAGGAAGAGCGGGCGGCAAACGGACAGAGCTGACCGCGGACGCGGCTTCACACAGCAGACGCGAACCTTCACCAAGACTTTCACGCTGTACTCTAAACAGATTTTTTTTTTAAGTGAAAGTGGAGAAATTGCTAAAATATGTTCTTCCTTCTCGAAAGTTCCTATAAGATCCCACCAAACCAGGATAGGGAGAAGAAATTACAAGAACACATAAGAGGTTGGAGTACTGAGTGATCGCCTGGCTTTCCTTCTAAAGCCCTGTATTTACTTATTGGCTCTGGGTGTGAGGAAACGTCCTGCCTCTCTGCCCCGCTCCTGGGCGTCGTGAAGAGCCCGCTCGCCACACTCTCGGTCCCCTGCACCTGCCCGCTGTTCCCGCTGTTCTCTGCCCTGCGGCCCCAGCTCCCATGGAGACTGCCGGCTTGACTACATTTTGCGGTCATGTGGCCCTGTGTTGGTAGTTCCAGGTCCTTTCAGGCTTTGAATGCAACTGACATTTTCCTTCCATTATATTTTCTTTATTGTGGTAAAAATACTCATAACGTGAAATGTACCATCTTAGCCGTCTTTCAGTATGAGATCAGTGGCTTTAAGTACCTTCACATTGCTGTCCAAACCATCACCACCATCACCTCCAAAACTCCATCGCCACATCACCTCCAAAACTCCATCACCACATCACCTCCAAAGCTCCATCACCACATCACCTCCAAAAGTTTCTCATCCTCTCAAACTGACACGCTGTCCACATTAAACACTCACTCCCTATCCCCTGCCCCAGCCCACAGCCCCTGCCATCCACTCTCCGTCTCCATGAATCTGACTCCGGCTCGGAGCAGCGGGATCATATAACACTTGTCCTTTTGTGACTGGTTTATTCCACGGAGCACAATGTTTGCTCCGGTTCATCCGTGTTGTAGCAGGGACCCGAATTCCAGGCCTTTTGAAGGCTGGATAATATTCCCTTGTGCGTGGGGACCACACTTTGTCCTCCATCCACTTGCCTGTGGACGCTTGGGCTGCTCCAGCTCTGACTGTGGTCACCAGGCTGCTGAACGCGGTGTACAAACGCCTGCTCGAGCCGCTGACTCCACTTCTTCGGGGGACATCCCACAGTAAAGGGTTGGAGCTTCCCGGGTGGCTCAGATGGTAAAGGATCTGCCTGCATTCACTTTGTGGGGGACGTCCCCTCAAGTGGAACTGCTGGGTCACGTGGTAATTCCGTGCGTGATTCTTGAGGCGCCTCCGTTCGGCCTTTCACAGCGGCCATGGCGCTTGCGGGCCCAGGGCGGTGCACAGAGGCCCAGTTCCCCGTGCGCCCGCCAGCCCTCTCTGGTCTGCTTTGCATAGCCTGCACCGCGATGGGTGGGCAGTGGGTTCTCATGTGGCTGTTTTTTTTCTTTTTTTCCATGTGGCTTTGGTTTGCATTTCCCTGACCATCAGTGGTTTACACCTTCCTTGAAGAAATACCCACTCAAGTATTTTTCCCGTTTTTAATTACATGTTTCTTTTCTGTTGTCGAGTTGTAAGAATTCTTTATTTATTCTGGACACTAGACCCTCATCTGATACATAATTTGCAAATATCGTCTCCTATTCCGTGGGTTTCCTTCCACTCTGTTGATAGTGCCTTTGATGCACAAAAGAACACTAAATTTGGTGAAGTCTAATTTATCTATTTTTTATTCTGCTGCCTGTTGGTATCACGTCCAAGAACTCAATGCCAACCCATTAACGTGAAGGTTTTCCTTTTTGTTTTCTTCTGAGAGTTTATGGGTTTAGCTCTTCTGTTTAGGCCTTTGACCATCTGGAGTTCACTTTTGTATATGGTGTTATGTAACCTCCAAAGCTCCATCACCACATCACCTCCAAAAGTTTCTCATCCTCTCAAACTGACACGCTGTCCACATTAAACACTCACTCCCTATCCCCTGCCCCAGCCCACAGCCCCTGCCATCCACTCTCCGTCTCCATGAATCTGACTCCGGCTCGGAGCAGCGGGATCATATAACACTTGTCCTTTTGTGACTGGTTTATTCCACGGAGCACAATGTTTGCTCCGGTTCATCCGTGTTGTAGCAGGGACCCGAATTCCAGGCCTTTTGAAGGCTGGATAATATTCCCTTGTGCGTGGGGACCACACTTTGTCCTCCATCCACTTGCCTGTGGACGCTTGGGCTGCTCCAGCTCTGACTGTGGTCACCAGGCTGCTGAACGCGGTGTACAAACGCCTGCTCGAGCCGCTGACTCCACTTCTTCGGGGGACATCCCACAGTAAAGGGTTGGAGCTTCCCGGGTGGCTCAGATGGTAAAGGATCTGCCTGCATTCACTTTGTGGGGGACGTCCCCTCAAGTGGAACTGCTGGGTCACGTGGTAATTCCGTGCGTGATTCTTGAGGTGCCTCCGTTCGGCCTTTCACAGCGGCCATGGCGCTTGCGGGCCCAGGGCGGTGCACAGAGGCCCAGTTCCCCGTGCGCCCGCCAGCCCTCTCTGGTCTGCTTTGCATAGCCTGCACCGCGATGGGTGGGCAGTGGGTTCTCATGTGGCTGTTTTTTTTCTTTTTTTCCATGTGGCTTTGGTTTGCATTTCCCTGACCATCAGTGGTTTACACCTTCCTTGAAGAAATACCCACTCAAGTATTTTTCCCGTTTTTAATTACATGTTTCTTTTCTGTTGTCGAGTTGTAAGAATTCTTTATTTATTCTGGACACTAGACCCTCATCTGATACATAATTTGCAAATATCGTCTCCTATTCCGTGGGTTTCCTTCCACTCTGTTGATAGTGCCTTTGATGCACAAAAGAACACTAAATTTGGTGAAGTCTAATTTATCTATTTTTTATTCTGCTGCCTGTTGGTATCACGTCCAAGAACTCAATGCCAACCCATTAACGTGAAGGTTTTCCTTTTTGTTTTCTTCTGAGAGTTTATGGGTTTAGCTCTTCTGTTTAGGCCTTTGACCATCTGGAGTTCACTTTTGTATATGGTGTTATGTAAAGGTCCAACTTCGTTCTTTCACACGTGACGTCCAGCTTTCCTGGCATCATTTGTTGAAAATAATTATCCTTCCCCATTGACTGGTCTTGGCACCCTTGCTGGAAATCACCTGCCCGTCTTTGCCAAGTGACTGTCCGTTCTCACCTACAGGTCTGCGTGTTGGTCATCATGCCAAACTGCATGATTACTGCAGCTTTGTAGTAACTTTCGAAAACAGTGTGAGTTCAACTTTGTTCTTTTTTTAGATGGTTTTAGCTATTCTAGGTCTCCAGATTCCATATGAGATTTATGATAAATTGTTTTTTTTTTTCAGCAAAAAAAAAAAAAAGACATGTGTTTTTAATATAGGTTGCATTGAATCTGCAGATCACTTTGGATAGTACTGACCTCTTAATAATTTTCAGTCTTCCAAGACATGGACACAGGATGTCTTTCTACTCATATCTTTGTTAATTTCTCTCAGCAACATTCTGGAGTTTTCAGTGCATGGAGGCTTCCACCTCCTTGTTAATTCCTAAGCATTTTAATCTTTTTGATGCTATCATAAATGGAATTCTTAACTTCCTTTTGGATTGTTCACTATTGCTGTACAGAAATGTAGCTGATTTTGGGGTGCTGATTTTGTATCCTGCAAATTTGCCAGATTTTAAAAGGGCTTTTGTGGAGTCTTTACAGCTTTCTACATTTAAACTCATGTCACGTGCAAACAGAGGTTAATTTTACATCTTTCTTTCCACCTCGGGTGGCTTTTATTTCCTCTTCCCCCTAATTGCTTTGGCTGGTACTTCTGTGCTATGTTGAACTGAAGTGATGAAATTAAGCTTCGTGACTTGTTCCTGATCCCATCAATCAGGGATCATCAGTCACGTTGTCTGCTGTGGGTCTTTTCATATGGCCGTTATTGGGGCACGGTAGTTTAACTCTGTTCCGAGTTTGTTGAGTGTTTTCCTCAGTTAGATTGTTTTTTTAACTGAAATATAATTGACGTACAATTCTGTATTAGTTTCAGGTACAACATAGGACTTCACATTTACACACAGGCCGGTCCTCATGAATGCTGGGCATTTCCGCCGTGGAAGCGCGCTCTCTGCGTCCCTTCAGCTGGCCGAGCGCCTCTTCTCTCTTCACCCTGCTCCCGTGGCGCGTCTTGGCTCTCCTCCACGGCAGGGCCGCCTGACCCCTGGCCAGCTGAGCTTTGCCTCTGGGACCCGAGCGGCGCCAACGCCACAGCCACACTCGAGCACCGCGGCCACGGGGGCCCCCTTCTCCAAGACCAGCCGTGTTCGCCAGCCCTGTGGCCGAGGGGTCAGAGCAGCGCAGAACAAGAAGCCGCAGAGAAACGAGGATGTAGGGGCCAGGGCAACAGGGGCCAGGACCAGCGCCGGTCCACGTCAATGTTTAGCGATGGACTTGGGGTGCACGAGGACATGCCAGCAGGGAGAGAGGGGTACTTCCACAAGGGACGGGGGGACGATGGGGCTCACACAGACGGGGATCCT
Source organism: Cephalophus harveyi (assembly GCA_006410635.1). NCBI lineage: Eukaryota > Metazoa > Chordata > Mammalia > Artiodactyla > Bovidae > Cephalophus > Cephalophus harveyi. Next base: position 54,564 of record SJYT01064812.1, read on the forward strand.
GCTCAGCCCCTGTTCTCGGGGCCACGGGGGCTGAGGAGTGTAGGCACCACCCAGGAACTGACGGGACACAGCTGTCTGTCCACAGCCACCAAACTACCAGCAACCCCCAGGCCCTGGCTTCCGTCCCCCTCGGGCGAGGCGCCCGTGAGGCCTGAGCTCCGGCGGGGGCAGTGCGGCGCTGGACAGAGCCCAAGCAGGGGGCCAGCCGTGGACAGTTGGGCCTTCAAGCCACGTTAGAGGAAGGCCAGGGGAAGACGAGCCGCGCGCATCCATGAGAACTGGCAGCGAGGGCCCAGGGCAGTGGGCAAGGGAAAGGGGGGCCACTGGCTGGGCAGCCTTGCTGGGCTTCAGCTCGGGGAAAGAAGACACTTTCTGGATGACAATTGTGCAGAAACAGACCAGGCGCTTCTGTGAAGGAGTGAGCTGCCTGTCCACTCTGCAACTTCAGGAACTGGCAGACACGTCGCGTTAGGCCACAAAGAAGGGTGGGTGCCACCTGGAGAGGCGGGTGGGCCACGACATCCTCGCCCCAAAGCCACCCTAACCTCTGGGGCCTGGGGCCTGCCTGCACCCTGACCCTGGAGCCAAGCTCTGCCGCCGTCGACAGGCACAGTCTGCAGCTGTGTGTCTATCTCGGCTCTCCAAGCCCAGCTATTTATAACCCGTCCAAACGGAACTATAAGGAAATGTGTTGGCAATTTTGTCTTTATTTCATAAAACACAGGATGAGGCCAAATGGGAGTTGGTTTCCGAATGAGCACAATTACAGATCTGAAAAATCGAGTTCACTTTTAGCTGCAAATATTATTTAGAGGAAATCTCTTGTTTTGTGAAAAGAAGCTGCGTGTTGACAAATTTATTTGCCTCAAATTCTGGAGGGTTTAAAGCTCCCAGAGTCAGGCCTCTACCTTGAGCTGGGGGCTTGCATCCCACCCTCCGGGGACCCTCTCCCCTTTGGGGCTGGTTCAGGGTGACATCACCAGGTCACACGCAGCTGGAAAGGAGTGCTCCTCCCCCCTCCCCCCACTGCCCCTGGAAGACCAGCCCGTCCAGCATCAGGTTCATGAGAGTGCTCCCGTCCCCTCCACAGCTCAGCCCCCGGCCCCCTCACGCAGATACAAGCGGCCCCGCTCACCACCCGGAGACCCACCAGCTGCCCCTCCTTCCAGACCCGCAGTCAGAGCACCTTGCCCCGCCTCCACCTCACAGGACCCCCAAGGGCCCCCGGGGTCCACAGGCTCCTCCTCTACTTGGGACAAAGGCCCTCCGTCTCCATCCTCCACCTCCTCGTTCCCAGTGGTCCCTCCTCAAAAGTCACCCCCTCACAGCCCTCGTCCGCCGCCTGAGACACAACCGCGCCTGTGCACACCACTGACCCGCCAGCCCCTGCCTGTGTGTTTCCCGCCCCAGAAACGCATCCACACTGTCCATCTCCCCACCATGTCAGCTGCCTCTCCCGGTGCCAGCTGCAGCCCAGGAAGACTTCCTGGAGGCAGCATTTTCAGTGTAAACCTAGACACGTGAAGAGAGTGGTCGCCCTCTGGGCTCAGGCGCCCCTCAGTCGTGGGACTGGGATGCAGTGGCCTGCGGGCATGTGGCTGGACCATCCTCCCCCGTGGACAGAGACACCTGGGGCCCATGCAGGCGAAGGGACAGTCAGAGGCCAGATGAGAGCCCAAGGCTGGAGGAGGGGTGGAGCTGCCCACCACCCACCTCTCTGCCACAGTCAGACCCACCTTTGCAGGACCTGGGACCTAGGAGCTCCCCAACTGCTCGCCCTCCTGCTGGCCTCAGGGTCCTGCCCTCGGGGCCCGTCAGCATGTGACCCTATGTGGAATTTGTCTTGAGCACACCCTTTAGGACCAGCAGGGTGTACAGGAGAAAGCCACCAAACATGGGCCCCAGGTCCTCACTGTGTGACCCCAGGCAAATCACTGAACTCCTCTGGGCCTGTCTCCTCTCCTGGAAAGTGGTCAGGAGGGCAGCTCTGTGCTGTGGTATGAGAAGTGGCTACATGGAAGGCAGCTGGCCAGGTGTCTGGAACACAGTAGCCCTTAGTCATGTGGCATGGATGAGTGGATGCATGGATGGGCCATCAGACAGTGGAGGAGAGGATGATGGACGATGGGTGGTGGGTGGATAGATGGGCGGATGGAAGAGTGGATGGATGGATGTGTGAGGCAAGGCAGTGGATGGATGGATGGGTGGATGGAGAGATGAAGTGAAGAATGGAGAGATGGCTAGGTGGATGGATGGAAGAGTGGATGGATGGATGTGTGAGGCAAGGGGGTGGATGGATGGATGGGTGGATGGATGTTTGAAGTGATGAATGGAGAGATGGATGGTTGGGTGGATGGATGTTTGAAGTGATGAATGGAGAGATGGATGGTGGGTGGATGGATGGATGGGTGGATGATGGGTAGATGGGTGGATGGAAGAATGGATGGATGGATGTGTGAGGCGAGGGGGTGGATGGATGGGTGGATGGACGGTTGAGGGATGAATGGAGAGGTAGGTGGTGGGTGGATGGATGCGGGATGGACCAAAGAAAGAGCATTCCACCCCACCATACCACCATCCCATCACAGCACCAGCCCCAAGAAGATGCGCTTTGCTCAGAGGCATGAGGTGGCCGGCTCGCCTGTGACGCCAGGTTTCCACAGCACTGGACACCCAGAGAGCCTGGTCCTCCCACACAGCAGCCCGCGGGGCCTGGGCTGTCTGCTCTGTCTTTATTCTGGGGCGAGAGGCCGGCGTCCCTGCCAGCAGAGAGGAGAATGGCCAGATCACACATACGCACAGCCTCACCGCCAGGCCAATGAAAAGTAGCGATTAAATACTAGCAGGAGTCAGAGGGAAATGCACAGCTACCCCCAGCTCCAGCCCTTCTGTCTTTAAAATTATGGTTAGTAATTAGCAGAGGATTTTGACTTAAAAAAAAACAAGAGTAATAAGACATTTAATGGTTTCCAAACTAATTACAAATATGGCCATAATTGGAAAAGCAACTCCATAAAAATGATAACTTGGCTCACAGGAGAAACAGTACATGCATGGCCCGTGGACATCAGGCCTCCTTTAATCTCCGGGGCCCAGAGGCTGAATGCCCTCCGGTCCGTGCCCTTCTGCTCCAGCCTCCGGGGGGCGGGGGGAGGGGCGGGTAAAGGAGCTTTTAGTATAGTTCCCATTTTTATACTTGATGGCTTTGTTGAAATATAATGCACATATTATTCAACTCACCCATTTAAAGTGTGCAATTCAGTGCCTTTTCGTATATTTATGGAATGCTGCAACTACCGCCACCTCAATTTCAGAGTATTTTTATCAACCCCAAACCCCACCCCCGGCTCTTGTCAACCACTAACCTCTGCCTCTCTTAGAAGTGTCCACTGCCGACGGTTCGTGTAATGAATCGTACAATACACGGTCCTTGATCCTGGCTTCGGTCGCTGAGCGTATCATTTTCAAGGTTCACCCACACTGTGGCGTGCCGTTACTTCACTCCTCTTCATGGTTGAGGAATAGTCCATTCTGTGGCTGCACCACGTCGTGTTCATTCACTTATCCTCTGACAGACATCTGGAAGGTTCCATTTTTTGGCTGTTACAAATAATGCTGACGTACAAGTCTCTGTGGGCATGTTTCCGCTTCTCTTGGATGTACACCTAGGAGTGGAACTTCAGGGTCATCTGGTAACTTTACATGTGACCATTGGGAAAAAGGGCAAAACTGTTTTTTGAGGTGATTATAGCCTTTGTCATTCTGATCGGCAGAGCGGAGCTTGTTACTCTCTGTCCCTTAGGTGCCGGCCATCCTCCTGGCTCGGAGGTCGTGTCTCTTTGTGGCTTTGATTTGCACTTTCCTGATAACTAATATTGGAGAAGGCAATGGCACCCCACTCCAGTACTCTTGCCTGGAAAATTCCATGGATGGAGAAGCCTGGTAGGCTGCAGTCCATGGGGTCGCTGGGAGTCGGACACGACTGAAGCGACTTAGCAGCAGCAGCAGCAGCAGATGACTAATATAATAACGTTGAGCATCTTTTCACGTGCTTACTGTCCTTTTACATATCTTCTTTGAAGAAACATCTTTCGGATCCTTTACTCATGTTTCAATTAGTTACCATTTCTTACTGAATTGTAATGGTACCTCAGTGGTAATAAGGAGAAGGGGAGTAGAGGATGAGCTGGTTGGATGGCATCACCGGCTCAATGCAGATGAGTTTGAGCAAACCCCAGGAGACAGTGAAGGACAGGGAGGCCTGGCGTGCTGCAGTCCATGGGGTCGCGACGAGTCGGACACGACTGAGCGACTGAACAGCAACAACGATACCGTATGTAATTCTTACATATTCTAGACACAAATCACTATCAGATATAAGACTCGTAAATACCTACTCTAGTTTTCTGGGTTGTCTTTCTATTTTCTTGATGAGGTCCTTTGATACATAAATCTTCTAGTTTTGGTGAAGTCCAATTTATCTATGCTTTCCTTTGCTGCTTGTGCATTTGGTGTCATATTTAAGAAAACCATTCCCTTACCCAAGGTCATGATGATTTATACCTATTCCCTTTTAAGAGTTTTATAATTTTAACTCTTACAGCTGGACCCTTGATTCATTCTGATTTAATTTTTGCATGTGGTCTGAGGTTCAGTTCAGTTCAGTCGCTCAGTCGTGTCCGACTCTTTGCGACCCCATGAATCGCAGCACACCAGGCCTCCCTGTCCATCACCAACTCCCGGAGTTCACTCAGACTCACGTCCATCGAGTCAGTGATGCCATCCAGCCATCTCATCCTCTGTCATCCCCTTCTCCTCCTGCCCCCAATCCCTCCCAGCATCAGAGTCTTTTCCAATGAGTCAACTCTTCGCATGAGGTGGCCAAAGTACTGGAGTTTCAGCTTTAGCATCATTCCTTCCAAAGAAATCCCGGGGCT
>SJYT01064812.1:64203-74742 GCA_006410635.1 Cephalophus harveyi
TGAACTGTGGTGTTGGAGAAGACTCTTGAGAGTCCCTTGCACTGCAAGGAGATCCAACCAGTCCATCCTAAAGGAGATCAGACCTGGGTGTTCATTGGAAGGACTGATGATAAAGCTGAAACTCCAATATTTTGGGCACCTCATGGGAAGAGTTGACTCATTTGAAAAGACCCTGATGCTGGGAAAGATTGAGGACAGGAGGAGAAGGGGATGATGAGGTGGTTGGATGGCATCACTGACTCAATGGACGTGAGTCTGAGTGAACTCCGGGAGTTGGTGATGGACAGGGAGGCCTGGCGTGTTGTGGTCCATGAGGTCGCAAAGAGTCGGACATGACTGAGCGACGGAACTGAACTGAACTGAACCACTATAAAATCCAGCAGAACGTCCCAATTCTGCCCAAAGCTACTATTTAAACTTTCCCTGTTGTATATTTCACCTTTGCCCCCAGACTTCGAGTTTACAGGAGTGGGTCGCGGGCCCTGCCCTGGCGGCTCGGTGGGTAAGAATCCGCCCGCCAGTGCAGGGGCAGGGGTCTGACCCTCGGAAGATCCCACGTGCCAAGAGGCACCGACGCCCGTGTGCCACAGCTGCTGAAGCCCAGGAGCCGTAAGCCTGCTCACTGCAACTGTTCATGCAGCGGCAGGGCCCAGAGAACACAAAATAGTAAATACATAACATTTTTTTAAAAAAGAAAAGAAACGAGCTGAGCTTGGTGACAGCCGGAGCGGCCTGGCCAGCAAAGAGCACTTCTGCCACCTGGTGGCCGTGCCGGGGATGATGCCACCCGCGCGAAAGCCCAGCCGGGGGAACCGGAACTCTGCAGACAGGAGTCCCCGCCCGGCAGGCAGGGCAGCGGCCAGAGAGCAGACGCCTTAGACGCGGCCGGAAACACCTGCTGGCTGCCACGCTCTCCTGGGGCTTGAGCTGACAGTCCAGCCGGTCCCCTCTCAGCCTCCCTGCTGTCCCCCTGAGCCTGGTAGGCACAGAACAGATCCCGGAGAACGGGACCCCGGGCCCAGCACCGGGTGGACAGGGAGGAGCCTGGGCCGCCGAGACCCCCAGGGCAAAGGGCTGGAAGGGAGCGGGCTCGGCTCCTCCGTGGGTAGGCCGTCAGCACCCACCGCCGCTTCCAGCCTCCCCTGAAGGCCCCAGGTCCCAGCGAGGACGAGCGAGGGCGAGAGCAGTGCCCTCAGACAGCGCCTCTCCCCGGGCCTGAGGCCAGAGCCCAGCCCGGAGGCCGCGCTGGAGAGTGGGGCACACGGCGCCCGGCCAGATGCAGCGGGAGGGCCCGGGGCAGGAGGAGAGGGGCCCAGGCAGGGAGCCGCCCCGCCCTCCACTCGGGAAAGCTGTGCTCCCCCGCAGGGCTCACCCTGACTTGCTTTTCTCCTTTATTCTTAGATCAGCCACTTCACGTAAATTCCAGATCCTAAATATTATATAATGCATTTTCTTGCTTTTAAGCAAAATTTATTTTTATTGATAAAAATCACTGCATATGCACTGCAATTAAGAAAACCCTCCTTATAAACAGAGCCTGAGCAATTTTACAGGTTGTTCTCGGAAACCCACCTCTGATAGTAAATGGCCCAGGGGGTCCCACCCAGAGCTCAGAGAAGCCCTGCCCTCTTGACACCCCGCCTGCACGCGCGTATGCAGTAGGTGACTAATGTGTGTACGTGGGAGGCAGGCTGAAGAGGGCAGGAGTGTCCTCGGAGGGCCGGTCCTCACGGAGCCCCGGGCTGACCTGGGCCCCAGGAGCAGCTGGACCGTGAGACCGCGGTGGGGGCGGCTTCTGAGGGCTGCACATACCCGAGGGGCCCCCGAGGGGCCGGGAGGATGGGGGGCGGGCTGCAAAGGCCCCTCAAGTCCAGGTCCGAGAGGACACCTGCCCCACGGCCCAGCCGCAGGACTCAGGGTCCCGTGGCATCCTGAGGGGATCTGAGGAGCCCCCCCAAGCCCTGCTGAACTACAAGCACAGTGGCGGAGCACCCCACTTCCCTTGGACCCCACTGTCGCCGCGGGGTCACTTCGAATGGCACTGTGCTTCAGACAAGGACGCGTGAGCGCCATCGTGTACCTGCCGCCACTGCACGGGAGCTGAGAAACCGAGACGGCGGCTTGTCTGTAAAGCTGGACCACGGCGGAGCGCCCCACTTCCCTTGGACCCCACTGTCGCCGCGGGGTCACTTCGAATGGCGCTGTGCTTCAGACAAGGACGCGTGATCGCCATCGTGTACCTGCCGCCACTGCACGGGAGCTGAGAAACCGAGACGGCGGCTTGTCTGTAAAGCTGGACCAGGACCACTTACCCCGGGCCTTCATCCACGGTGGAGTCAGACGGCTTCTTTTAAGTCCCTTCCAAGTGTTTTCTTGGGATGAGCGAGGGGCCCCTGCTGAGGCCACCCTTAGGGATGGATCAGGGTGACGGGTGTGACCTCGAAGGGAAGCAAATTTCTCCACCTCCTCAGAGATTAGGATCTGTAGGTGAAACATGCATCTGGAAAGACCCCCGCGCCGGGCTCTTCTGGCACTGTTTTAAAGGTGAGTGTTGGGGCTTCCCTGGTGGCTCAGGGGCGGAGTCTGCCTGCCAACGCAGGGACACGGTTCGACCCCTGGTCTGGTAAGCTTTCACGTGATGGGGAGCAACGAAGCCCGAGCGCAGCAGCTGCTGACCCTGGGCCCCGGGCCCCGCGCTCTGCAGCAAGAGAAGCCCTCCCGGCACAGCCGGAGAGAGGCCCCACGCTCCGCACCTAGAGGAGAGCCGCACCGCAACCGGGGCCCAGAACGACCAGAAACCACCGGACGGCTTTAATACGCATGAATGCTGCAGGGTTGGGCTTTTAGCCTGATAGGTAGCGTTGGCTTCCGAGGAGCAACGCTGACGGTCGGGTGATCAGGGCTCCAGGAGGAAATCGCCAAACAAGCTGGTGCCCGGGAAGCCGTGCCGGGCCTCCTCCTGTCTTGCTTCTCCAGGCCATGCGTGCTCCACGTGGATGGGGCACAAGCACGGGGCCTGTAGATGAGCCGGCAGGAGCTCCTTGGAGAAGCGGACAAGACTCGAACACCCCTCAGCTTGAGCGGTGGGTTTCACACCAAGAGCAAGAATGGAGACCACCCCTCATATGAAGCTGTGGCCTTGGAAACTGCGAGGGCTGCCCCGGGGTGGAGAGGGGCTTGACACAGCACCCACCTCCTCAGAGGGGCTGGCCAGCACCCCAGATCGTTCCCAGAATCTGGGGAGCATGGGCATGGAGCATGCATCCACAGTGAAGTCAGCTGAGATGCTGGACACAGGTAAGGACCAGCTGTATGGCTGGATCCTGAGTGGACGGCTGGGTGTTCAGGGGGACCCCGGGACACGACCAGGAAGCCTAGATATTCAGGTGGACGGCTGGGTGTTCAGGGGGACCCCGAGATACAATCAGGAAGCCTAGATACTCAGGTGGACGGCTGTGTGTTCGGGGGGACCCCCAGGACACGACCAGGAAGCCTGGATATTCAGGTGGACGGCTGGGTTTTCAGGGGACCCCCGGGATACAATCAGGAAGCCTGGATATTCAGGTGGACGGCTGGGTGTTCAGGGGACCCCCAGGATACAATCAGGAAGCCTGGATATTCAGGTGGACGGCTGGGTGTTCAGGGGACAGCCGGGACACGGCCAGGAAGCCTGGGCCCATGGTCCTGGGGGCCCTGGAGGCAGAGCGTCAATCGACATAGCTTTCACCTTGGGATCCGGCAGTGTCAGGGTGAGGTGGGGACTCAGAGCAGACCCTCTCAGGATCCTCCCTGCCCAGCTTGGCTCCCCCAAGAAGGGGCCCCCCTTCTGATCAGCCAGGCGCCGGGTGGCTCAGGAGGGTCTCCATGCCCGGGAGCACAGCCATGTGGCAGCCTGGCCCTGTCTCCACCCGCCCCCGGCTGGGCGCCAAGACTCCACTCTGAGCTGCGGCAGAAGCGGCAGAGCAGACCTCAGGGCTGCTTTGCATCACCTGGGGACAAGCTCTCTCAGGTTCGAGCATCTGGGAGTCTTTATTCTGTCTTCAGTTTTGAAAGATATTTTCATGTAAAGAGCTCTTGGTTCCAGTATCTTACTGCAATACTTCCATCCTGTTGACCCACCAAGTCCTGCTTGCTGATTTCTGGGCATAACTTAGCTGTCATTCTTATCTTTCTTCTCCCTGCATGTGGGATGTTCTCTTTCAGTTCAGTTCAGTCGCTCAGTCATGTCCAACGGAGTCTTTGCGACCCCATGAACCGAAGCACGTCAGGCCTCCCTGTCCATCACCAACTCCCGGAGTTCACCCAAACTCATGTCCAACGAGTCGGTGACGCCATCCAGCCATCTCATCCTCTGCCGTCCCCTTCTCCTCCTGCCCTCAATCCCTCCCAGCATCAGGGTCGTTTCCAACGAGTCAGTTCTTCACATCAGGTGCCCAATGTATTGGAGTTTCAGCTTCAACATCAGTCCTTCCAATGAACAGTCAGGACTGATCTCCTTTAGGATGGACTGGTTGGACCTCCTTGCAGTCCAAGGACTCTCGAGTCTTCTCCAACATCACAGTTCAGAAGCATCAATTCTTTGGTGCTCAGCTTTCTTTATAGTCCAACTCTCACATCCATACATGACCACTGGAAAAACCATAGCCTTGATGAGATGGACCTTTGTTGACAAGGTAATGTTACTGCTTTTTAATATGCTGTGTCTAGGTTGGTCATAACTTTCCTTCCAAGGAGTAAGCATCTTTTCATTTCATGGCTGCAGTAACCATCTGCAGTGATTTGGGAGCCCAAAAAAATAAAGTCTGACACTGTTTCCACTGTTTCCCCATCTATTTCCCATGAAGCGATGGGACCAGATGCCATGATCTTCGTTTTTTGAATGTTGAGCTTTAAGCCAACTTTTTCGCTCTCCTCTTTCACTTTCATCAAGAGGCTCTTTAGTTCCTCCTGACTTTCTGCCGTAAGGGTGGTGTCATCTGCATAGCTGAGGTTCTCTTAGCACTCGTTTTAAGCAATGTACCTGTGTCCTTTTCCTCGTGTGCTTGGAGTTTATCAAGCTTCTTAGATGTGTGGGTGGATGGGTGGATAGATGGATGATGGATGGATCGTTGGGTGGATGGGTAAGTGGATAGACAAACAGAGGGAGAGATGGATGACCCTCAACATCACCAGAGCATGCCCAGAGTTCATCATGACCCTGCTCAGTCCTGAGCCTCCTCTCACCTGGCAGCTGATCAGCTACCTTTGAAGACTCACTGCCCAAGATCACCAGCTCCCTAGGTGCGGTCCCACCGCCAGCCGTCACACACAGCCCTGAGGCGACAGCCCTGAGGACCGGCGGCCAGTCACTGGCCCGGATTCTGCACGTGCCTCGTCACTGCCCCGCTCAACCACCCGCTCACACCCGCAGGCCACATTCTGAACGCAGCCCCCTCGCTCCAAAAGCCCCTTCAGGGATGTTCTCACTGCAAAACTTAGTCATCCCGTTTTGGGGTGCTTCATCGTCTGCTGCATGCAGCTCCTCTGTCCAGGCAGACGAGCAGCGGACGCATGGATAGCAAGCTGAGACTGCTCAAGGACCTGGGACCCCAGAGAGGAGGTCCCTCACACGGGAGAGGGAGGGAGGCGTCCAGAAGGCTGCCTGGAGGCGGTGCCTCTGCACCCATCGGCCAAGTTTGAATGGGAAAACATCTAGCTTCCCATCACTGAGTATGATGCCCCCTGTAGGTTTTTGTGGATGTACAAGCTGAAGAAGTTCCACTCAATCCCTATTTTGCTAAGAATTGTTATCAGGAAGGAGTATCATATTTCACCAAAGGCTTTTTTTGTATCTATTGATATAATTCTGCAGAACTTTTTCTCTAGCCTGTTGACGAATTACATCAATTGATTTTTAAATGCTGAACCAACCTTGCATACCTAAAACAGATCCCACTTGTTCGTAGTCACAGTCCATTCTTTTTGTACACTGTCAGATTCGATTTGCTAATATTTTGTTGAGAGCTTTTGCACCCTACATTCGTGAGAAATACTAGCCTGTAGTTCCCTTTTCTTGTAATTAATTAATCAATTTTTGTCTTGGCCCTTGAGAGACAGACCTTCACAGAATGAGTTACGCGATAGTCCCTCCGCTGTTTTCTGGAACAGCTTGTAGCAAACTGGTATAATGTCTCCCTTAAACGTTTGGTAGAATTCACTGGAGAAGCCATCTGGGCCTGGTGCCCTCTGTTTAGGAAGGTTGTTGCGTGTGCGCTCAATCTCTCAGTCGTGTCCGACTCTTGGCGGCCCCATGGGCTGCAGCCTGCCAGCCTCCTCTGTCCATAGGATTTTTCAGGGAAGAATACTGGAGTGGATATCCATTTCCTCTTCCAGGGGATCTTTCCAACCCATGGTTTGAACCCACGTCTCCTGCATCTCTTGCATTGGTAGGCAGGTTCTTCACCACCAGGGCCATCTGGGAAGCCCCGTTTGGGAAGGTTACTAATAGTTAATTCAACTTCTTTAATAGGTATGGGCCTATTCAGATTGCCTGTTTCTTGCATGAGCTTTGGCAGATCATGTCCTTGAAGGAACTGGCCCATCTCACCTAGATCACAGAATCGGTGGCATAGAGCTGCTCAGGGTGTTCCCTTCTCGCCCTTTCAGCACCCACCTTTCTGCGTCATTAACTGCTGCACCGTCTCTCTGTTTTCTTGGCCTCGATAGAGGCTTGTCGCCCCCTTGCTCTCTGCAATGAGCCAGCTGTTAGCAGCCGTGCCGTCAGTGGTGTTCCCCGGTCCCCCGCCTCGTCAGCGCCTGCCGTTTCCATCCCTCTTTTTCTTCTCCTTTCTTTGGATTCAGCTTGTCTTTCTGTGCCGAGATTCCTAAGTAAGAGCTTAACGATTGGCTCCAGATCTTTCTTCTTTTCCAACACACCCATTTTTCTTTAAATTCCTCCGTAAGCGCTGCTTTTGCGGGATCCTTCCCATTTTGATAACACGCTTTCGTTTTCGTTTACTTCATAATATTTTTCAGCTTCTCTTGAGCCTTCCCTCTGACCTTCGTGCTGTTTCTTGCGCAGAGAATCGGAGGTTCTCCAGCCATCTCTCTCTTACGGATTTCCCGTTTAATTCCGCTGTGGTCTGAGAGCGTGCTTTGTAAGATTACCAGGCTTCTGAACTTGTGAAGGTGCGCTTTGTGGCCCAGAATGCTGTGCGCCTGGGAAGAGTGGGCGCTGCTGCGCTGGGGGCAGCCATCCGCAGGCGTCAGCCGCAGGCAGTCGGTGGCGGCGCTGGGAGTCCAGCTCCATCTTTATAATCGTCTCTGCGCCCCTTACTAACAGGAGCCCAGGACCTCTGTCAGTGGATTTGGCCGTCTGTCCTCGTAGGTCCAGCGATCTTTGCCCGCTGTTCGGACGATCTGTTGTCGGGGCAGACACGGCTACCTCTGCCAGGCAGTCAGGGGGCGCTGAGGGGGACGGACGAAGGCGCTGGAGGCTTGCCTGGGCAGGGAGGGGGGCCACACCGAGGGGAGGGAGCCAGGTCCAGGCCAGTTCAGCGAATCCAGCGAGCGGAGCCTAGACTCACCTTCCCCAGGAAGCGTGTGCATTGGGCACTGGGGGCTCAGACCCCTGCGTGTTAACACGGCAGACAGACACGGGGCAGCCCCAGGCCACCCACGTCCTGCTGTCCACCCTGTGTGTGGCCCCCGTGAGTGGGGGCAGGACCCGTGACTCACTTCTGAACAAGAGAACACATCGCCAGTGAAGGCACCCATGCCCTTCTCACGTGGGAACCGTCTCCGTGGACCGGGGCAAAGCAGCCACATTAGGACAGACACACACCAGGAGGGAGGGTGGCCTCTGGCCAACAAACAGCCAGCAGAGAGGGAAGCCACAGTCCTAGGACCAAAGGAAGCTGGACAGGGCCACCGCCTGACTGAGCGCGAAGCACCGCGGTCACGTGCACCACGGGCACGGGAGGCCGTAGCGGAGGGCCCGGCGGCACCGGCCAGCCCGCAGAAACCGCGGGTGAGGCTCCGGGCAGAGCTCAGCAGCGCAGGGGCCATCATAGCTGGTCCCCAGGCCGGGCCCAGGAGCCCGGGGGACGTCGCCAGCAGCCCCACGCCCACAGTGCTGAGAGCCAAGCCCCGGAAGGAAGAAGGGCAGAAAGTGGGGGGCAGCAGGCGTGGGTGGGCAGGGGGGCCAGGGGCTTCCGCGAGGCTGGGGCGCATGGCCCCTACCCCAGCCAGCCCCGAGCTCCAGCTCCTGGATCCCAGTCCAATTCCCTGGGGATGGTCAGCGGAAGTGAGGAAGCGGATGGCATCAGCAGCCAGCTGTGATGTGCTGATGGTGGATCCGGGGCCGTGTCGGGGGAGGGGCGGCGCCTGGCGGCCCAGTGTAATATATCATAATTCACACAGTTTGGGGAGAATTACCATATTTTTCAAATGCCTTCAAACTTCTTTTACTTCCACGGTCCCCAAGTTTCTCCAGCCCCGTTGCTGATTAGTTCCAGCTAAATCTGCCTTTTCTCATCAAAAGAAAAGAGCACGCATTTTATTTTCAGTTAAGTTGCAGGAATCCGTCAGGAGTGATCCAGCCAACCGCATCATTCACAATCCAGTTTCTCAAACTGCCAGGAGCTGGGAGGGGTGAGGCAGGGTGGGCCTGGGGGGCACGTCCACCCCCCTCTGGGTCGGAGCTGCGGCATGCCCCGAAGAGTGGGCGGCAGGGCCTCCATCACCAACCGTGCCCAGAGCTCCCCAGGGCGCCCGTGGACCTCACTGGCAGAACTCAGGCCCTGGCCACCCTCGGGGAGGGCGGCTCCCAGACCCCCAGGGAGCTGCCAGCAGGGGTCTGGACCCCCAGCCCAGTCCCCCAGCAAGACTGGAAGCAAAGTGGCCCCGAGGCTTCCCATCCCACGTCCCAGGGGCGTCCAGTGGGGGCTGGGGATGGACTGTCTCCCCGCGTGGCCTGTCCTCCTGTCTCTGGACGTGACCTCGCCTGCGTCCCAGGTCCCCTCCGACCAGGCACCTATGCTTCTCGAGGCCACAGAAGCCTTGTGGCCCTTCGAGGCCCCCGTGTCCACAGACTGCGCTATCCTGGCCTGGTGGGGCCGCGTCCCAGCAGCAGAGGTGGGATGAGACTGTGGGCCTGAGAGCAGGCCACTTGCCCCGGCCTCGCCCCTGCTGGACCCAGCTCCTGGGCAACTCCACCACACACCTGCATCGAGACGACCTCGCCAGGGCCCCAGGGGCCCCCAGCTCCCCTCTGATCCCCTCGGTCACCCCACGCCCCCCAGAAGCTTCTCCACTTGGTGTCCAGGGCGCCTCCCTCCCTGGACTCTCCTTTCGCCCCTCCCTCTCCAGACCACTCTGCTCTGAACACACCCACTCTCTGGGGACCCTCCCTCTTTCTGAAGAATTCCTGCCCCGGCTTCTCCAGCCCCCAGGGCCTCCCCGGGCCACCACCTCAGCGGTCAGCATGCTCGGGCGCCCCTCGGTTTCCCTGCCTGCCCGCAGGCCCACCATCAGCACCCCTGCTGCTGGCCCCAGGCCCACCTGCGCACCGGGCCCTCCGTCCCCTCCCCACAGCTGAGCCGCCCCGGGCGGCCCCAGGCCCTGCTTTCAAAGCCACAGCCGCAAGGGCCCTCGTGGCTCGGACTGCGTCACCCACCGTTGACCCCCAGGCCTTGGAACACAGCCCCCAGCATCTCCCCCTCCTCATTTGCTCTGGCCTTGTGGCCCCTGCCTGGGTGCCAGGTCTCTGCCCTTGCCTTGCCCTCCACCCAGGACCCGCCACGTATCAATGAGCAGAGCGCAAAGCCGGCTCAGAAAGAACTGGGAGCTGAGGCGCCGCCCCTCCTGACACCACGCGCTTCCCTGCTGTGTCCTCAGAGCCCCTCTGCCCGGAAACCCCCGTGGGCACGACTCTGTCCACAGCCTCAGACCTGCCTCCTCTACAGCTCAGTTCAGCCATGTCACGGCCTCCACCTCACCCTTCAACGTGCACAACCGTCCGGCTAGCGCGGTGGCACCCCTAGCTAGCTAACCTGGTACCCCTGTCCAGGTGGTGGTCTTACGCCCCTCCCGGGGCCTCTCAGGGGCTCCTCCATCCTAACACCCCTCCCTACCTCCCTCGAACTGATGCCTTCCTGCCATGCACCCAGGAGCACCCCCCCTGGGCAATGCTGTGAGACGCCTCCTCCAGGCAGCCTGCCCGGCATACCTGTGACTCCACACTGTTGTTTTGGGCACTGCCCAGCTCCTGCCTGGGAGGGGGCACCAGGCCCTCACCCATCTCTTGTTCTGACACAGAACCCGGCACACAGTAGTTCCCAGAAAACAGCTGTGGGCCCAAGTGGATACATGCAGAAAGGTGGGGGAGAGCAGACGGGCTAGAGGAAGGAGGCTCAGCAACCAGGGGGCTCGAGGAAGAACCAGAGGAGGAGGGCAGGGAGGCCGAGCGGGGGGCACTGCCCGAGGAGGGCGCTGCCAGGCTTGCAGCCCAGGAGACAAAGGCCTGGGATCTGGAAAGCAGTGCGGGGGGGTGGGGGGTGG
>SJYT01064812.1:82599-99746 GCA_006410635.1 Cephalophus harveyi
CCGCCTGACCGCCAGGCACACCGCTACCCAGCCGGTGGAGCACAGGGCCTGTCTCTTATACACATCTGGGGGGGGGGCGCGGTCCCAGGAGGGGCTGGGGTCTGAGTGAGGGTGGCAAGACCTGACCCCACAAGTTCTTGGGGTGTGGGGGGTGTGAACAGTCTCCCCAGCCTGGGGTCAGCCCCTGGTTTGTGGGGAAGGATTTGGGGGACCGCTGATCCCTCCTCCTCCGAGAAGCCAGAGGTACCTGGTCTAGGAGTGGGGAGTCCACCATACACACAGAGCAGGCCTGGAAGGGGGCCAGGAAGGCCCCACAGAGGGCATGAGGGGGGACGCAAGGATCCCTGCCCCGCTCAGGGCTGCCCACAGGACTGGCGGAGAGCCGCACCACTGGGGAACCCTGTGTGAAGGGACAGATCAGGAGCCCCAGCCCCGTAACAAGCACCGTCTACACGGCCTTGAACACAGAATGCCCCAGGACAGGCTGGGAGCTGAACGCCAGGGCCACACTTGGAGGGGCTCAGGCTCCTCTGCCTGGACCAGGAAACCCCACTGTGTAGTCTCTGCCCCTGTGGCCTCGAGTCAGTAGGGCCAGGGCCCTGAGCAGAGAGCACACAGGGTTAGCTGCAGGAGCTGAAAGGCCAGCCCGAGGGCCCCCAGCCACCCGTGTAGACCCCCACGTGCCGAAGCTGCCCCCTGCCCACTGGTCCCCCAGGACCCAGCCCCTCCCCACACAGCCCCTGGGAAAACCTACTCCCCTCCACCAGCCCCCACACTGCCCACCTGAGGCGTTGTCTTCACCGGGCCCAGGACACCTCCGCATGACCAGGGCCAAGAGACCCCAAACACAGGTGCCCCCACTTTAAACCGCCCTGCAAGGGACAGAATTCAGACCATCGACAAGATGCCCCACCCTGGCCGGAGACCGAGGAGCAGGCCCCAGGGAGCAGGTGCCCAAGCTGGCCAATACCCCCAGCGGGCACACACCACCCTGCACCCCCGCCAAGCCCTCAGCAGCCCGCTCCGCACTCACATCTCAAACAGAGATGGGGACGAAGGTGAGCTGGAAGCAACAAGAGGGGGACAGGCTGGAGTCAGGCCCCAGGAGACTGGACTTTGGACAAATCCTCTCAACTGAAAATCTGCATCCTGGAGCCCCAGGGCCATTGGGGCGTGACCCAAGCTAAGGATACAGGGTGCCCTCGGGCCGGGCAGGGGTCCGCCAGCAGCCCCACCCACCACGGCCCTGCCCAGGGTCGGGGGCCAGGCCGTCAGCACTGGGCCGAGGGAGCTTCCGAGATGGGGGCTCCCTGGGGCTGCCCTCCGTCAGAGGAGCCGGTACCAGGCGGGGCACGCCTCTGGAGCCTCAGCGGGGCGAGGAGCGGCAGTGCTGGCGTCCGTGCCGACACCACGGAACCTGGGCAGACGGGCAGGCTGCAGGCGGGCAGGGCCGAGCAGGTGGCCCAGAGAGGCGGGGCAGCCCCAGAGGGGCGGGGGGAGCGGAGGTGCAGGAGCGCCCACCCCACCACGAGCCCAGGCCCGGGCGGGAGGGCTGTCCCTCTCGTCCCCCTCGGACCACGGCCAAGGCCGCACTGCGGCAAGGCGGCCCCAGCAGGCTGTCCACGAGGACCTGGGAGCCCATCAGAGAGAAGGCGGCCGTCAGACACAGGACAGAGCTATCCAAGGAAGATGTTTTATTTTCAAGTTTCTATGGAAATGTTACAAACAATGGAAACTGAAAAGAAAAAAACATTTAAAGTTTCAAGCTACCATTTTAAAATAAAAATGATTAGGTGAAATAATAAATAACGACACCCCAGAACACTGAGATGAAGGCAGGGCACGGGCCAGGGGCAGGCCCAGGCCGGGGCACCCTCCCCAGCCCGGCTGCCGGCCGCTCGGCGTGCTAGGGAGGCAGGAATGAAAGGGCCACACCGTCCAAATCTTGACTTTATTTTTTTTTTTATATAAAAAAATGCAATTTTGGAAACCCACCCTACCTTTTCCCCTAACATAATGCTTTTACCTCTTAAAAATAAAAATAAAGTACTAATTCTATATACATCACATGTACCATACAAAAATGTATCCAAAGTTTCTATTGCTACCAAAGTGTTCTAAATTAAAACGAGTTACAGAAAGCCCCTCATTGTAAACAAAAGATTACAAGTTACAAAATCAAAGCACACACAGCCAGAGTCATTTATACAACAACCAACATCCTGCTCCCAAAGCAAGTGGAATTTTTATGTGCCTGTATAAAAATGCATATCAATATACTTCTGCAAATTTATTTTTCATTATAAAGCAAATGAATACACTTTCTACAATAAATAATCCGCTGGGAGGCACACCGTGGGAGGCTGGCAGGTGGGCAAGGTGGCAGGGGAGGCCCAGGAGGCCTGCCCCGGCCCTCACGGAGGCGGCGGAGTGTTTTTGGTGATTTGCGAGTGATGCACGCGGCATAAATTTATTCTCCACCTCTTTCCACAAAGTACCATTCAAAATAATGTCATTTTCTTTCTTAAAATACACATTTGTCATTGTAAATGTACATCCCGTCTATTAAATAGTGGTACTCTGTGTAAAGAGTATGATTTACAAAATTATTAAACATTCAAAAGTCTTTAAAAAAAAAGAGAGAGAGAGCTACAGATCGAAGAAATGGCGCCAGCAGCACCCCCGCCGGCGCCCTGTGAGGGGCACAGAGCGGCGCCCGGGACGCGCCCACGCCGCCACCGGCGCCCAGATGGGGATGGGCCATAGAGAACCGGGAAAGAAAACCTCCCTCTCCCTGGGAGAAAGAATCCAACTAACCTAAAACTCAGAATAAGTTAAGTGGCGAGCAATGTACAGCATGCACAGCTGCACACGGGCGGGCCCCGCTCAGTCTATGTCGCTGAGGTCGCTGGCCGGCTCCCCGTGCACGCGGCTCAGGTGGCTCATGGCGCGGTCGAAGGCGACCCTCACGGCCTTGCGGATGCTGGAGTTCCTGCCCTCCATCATCTTCAGCTTGTCTATCGTCTCGTCAACGCCCAGAGGGACCATCTTGGACTTCGGAAGCCACTGCCTTTGAGGAAGAAAACGGACTGTGAGGCCCGAGCATGCCACCTGCCCACGGCGACCCCACACACACCCGGCCTCCACACCCCAGGCAGCTCCTTGGAACCCCAGAGCGCAGGCCCTGAGGACACTCCCGCCGCCCCCGCCTGACCGCCAGGCACACCGCTACCCAGCCGGTGGAGCACAGGGCTGCCCAGCGGAACCCAGCAGGGCAGCCGGCTGGGGGAGGCAGGGTCAGCAAGATGCACCCCCCGCCCGGCCTGGGGACACTGCAGGGACCCCGCACAAGGCGGGCTGGCCTCAGACGGGCCTCGGGGCGGGGGCCGCGGAGGAGCCTGGAATGGGAGCAGCCCTTGCAGAGACGGGGTCCGGAGCCCGAGCAGGGCCCGCGGAGTGCACGTGGGCCCCGGGGGTCCAGCACTCATGGTCCCCTGCCCGTCCCGGGGGTGGCCGAGCGCCCGCTCCCGCTCAGCGGGGCCGCGCTCACCAGCTCCTCTTGTTGTCGAAGAAGAGCACGAGGAAGAGCTTCTCGTCGGCCTTGGTCTGCATATGCTCACCGATCTTCAGCACGTCCAGCGGCGGGGCCGGGATGGTGACCCCGTTGTGGTGGCCAGGCACACGCGGCATCTTAGGGTCAATGATCTGCACAGGGAGGGCGCAAGGTCACAGCACAGGCGGCGGCCAGGCGAGCGGTGGGCGGGAAGGGACGCCAGCCACACCCCAACCCCGAGACCCTGACACCCCGACACCGTGAGGCCCCGACTCCGAGACCCCCACACCTTGAGCCCGACACCCTGACTCCCCAACACCCTGAGACCCCGACTCCGAGACCCCCACACCATGACTCCGAGACCCCCACACCCCGAGCCTGACACCCTGACTCCCCAACACCCTGAGACCCCGACTCCAAGAACCCCACACCCCGACTCTCCTACACCCTGAGATCCCTGACTCCAAGTCCCCAACTGAGACCCCAACACCCCAACTCCCTGATACCCTGACTGCCCGACACCGAGACCCCGACTCCGCGTGGGGTCTCCCGGGACACCCGTGCCGGCAGTGCTGGGGGGGGCCTCCGGCCCAGGAGTGGGGGCACGGCCCCGAGGCGCGGCGCCTGCGCACCCTGGCCCGCCCACCTGCACTCACCAGGGCTGGGTACGAGGGGTAGCCACTGCACTTGGCCCACACGACCTTCAGGGGCTCGAGAACGGAAGCGGCCGCATCGGTGGATATCCACATGCTGTTCTGACCGACCTCTGGGGAGAAGGGTGGGGGCGAGGGGAGTCACGGCACGGCCCTCAGGACCCGCTGGGCCGCGCCTAAGATCCCCTGGGCACCAGGACCGGGGGACACGAGTCCTGGCGTGGCGTCAGGGTCCTCTGCGGCGGCGCCCCGCCCCGCCCCACAGCCCCGGGCTCTGGGTTCCGGCTCCTCCCCCTCCGCGCAGGGCTGGTGGGCGCGGACTCACCAGCGGCAATGCGCGCGGCCTTGGCATAGTTCCCGTTCTCGATGCAGGATATCAGCTCGCTGCGGCCCTCCAGCGTGTGCCTGCGGACCAGGGCCGGCTTGCCGCGGCCGCACTTCGGTGCACTGAAGCTTCGGGGGGAAGCGGACAGACCGTCAGCACCCAGAGCATGCAGGTGCCGGGCGTGGGGGGGTTCAGGGGACGCAGTTTGGGCTACAGCCACTTTTTTCTGGCTCCACCACGTGGGATCTCAGTTTCCCAACCAAGGACCAGCCTGGGCCAGGCAATGAGAGTGGCAGGTCCTAACCACAGGACCCCCAGGGACTCCCAGCCGTCTCCGTGATAAACCAGGGCTGGGGGGAGGCCCGTATGGACGTGACCTATACGCTCACAAGTTGTGCCCAACTCTCACGTGCTGTCTTCCCCGCTTGTGAGCTCCACAGAGCGGGCGGTGGGGAGCAGGCACACCCGGGGCCCACCTGGCGTCGCAGAGCGGGCTGCTGCTGGAGGAGATGCTGGACTCGGAGGCACAGCGGCGGCGCGGCGCAGCGGTCCTCCCCGGGGCGCCGCCCAGCTCCTGCTCGCCCCGCGCGGCCCCAAAGCCATTGGTGAGACCTGGAAAACAGGTGTGCATGCAGCCCTAAGCTCGCCAGCTCTCTAAACCAGGACGACACAGACAAACGCACCTGCAACCCACACCCACGCGCCCGGCACACGGAGACAGACAGACGCACGGAAGAGGGGAGCCGAGAGAAAACACAGACCCCACGACAGCGAGCAGACACCGGCCACTCCTTCCTGGATGCTCCAGCCCCACCAGCCGAGGCCCTGAGCCTGCGAGGGGGCGGGGGGACTTCCAGGGCATCTGCACGTCCCTAGCGAAGGAAAGCTTTCTTCCAAAACAAAGCATGAGCAGGATCCCCAGCCCTCCAGAGCCTGAGACCCAAGACAAGCGTCCGGTCCGCGTGGGACCCTTGTGTCCGGAAGCCACTCACACCGACCCTGCCACAGCACACAGGAGGCCCGAACAGCAAGTGGCCCGCAAGCCCACAGCATCAGGCCGCAGGTCAAGGAGGGCCTCAGAGCCACCCTCAGGTCCTGCCCCAGAAGTCCACGCCAGCAGGGGGCAGGGAGGAGACCAGGCGCCCCATCCCCCGGGTCACGACGCGCCAGGAGCCCGAGGCGTGTCCAGCGCCGGCCAGCCCGGCCCAGACCCCCTGGGCGACGGCTGCAGGGGGAACGTGACTTTTCCCTCAAAAGAATCCCATTCCTCATGCTTCAAAAACCTAAAAATCCATTTCTTTAAAAATGTTTTGAAGGAACTGGCTGATTACTGGTTTTCTCATCTGCTGTACATATTTCTCTGTAAATAAAAGGAGACGGGGAGACTCTTTACCAGACAGCATCAAAGACGCAGGAACACAGCACGCTTTCCGCTGCCCCGCCCGCAGCGAGCCGGTCAGACGGCTGCCCCTCTGCCGGACGCACACCAAGCCTGGCACGCTCTCTCTTCTACCCAGGTCTTATTTATTTATAAGTAGCAACCACAGGTAGTCAGGGGTGTTACACTCATTTTTGGAACCTGGACCAAACCACCCTGAGAAAGCAAGCGTCTTGTCTCAGCCCAGGGGCCAGGTCCCCGGGCGCAAGCCCTACACTGGGGGCTCCAAGACCCCACCCGCACCCCAGGAGGCCCCCAGATAGCCCCTGATGCGGGGCCAGGCCCAGACACGCCCTCAGGGACAGCAGGGCCAAGGGTGCTCAGCCGCGGAGCCGCGGAACCAGAGCTGGGGGGCCGCCTCCCCCAACCCCCGAGCAACCCAGCTGCCTTTCCTGGCAGAGAGGAGGACGCTGAGAGGCTGACAGGCAGCCTCACTTCACAGGCACCCGGCGCATGGGAAGGGCTCGGCGAGGGGTGAACAGGGCCTGCCGTCCGCGGCCCCAGCACACGGCGGGAGGCAGGAGCCATCCACCCAAGGCCTGATGGAGGGTGGGAAAAGGGGGAGACGGGCCAGCCCCAGGACCCCGAGCGCATCCTGGGCCGACGGCGCCGACAGCCCTGCCCGTGCACACACCTGGTGACGAGCGACACCAGGGGGAGAGGACCCGGGGGGCAGCTGGGCAACACAAGGACACGCGCGCCTCCCCAGGACTCGGGGGACACCCCCACCCAGGGTGACGAGTGAGTCAAGCACAGTCTTCCACACGCTACCCGCTGAGCGGCAGACAGGCCCAAGGGCACGAGGCCCGTGGCTGGAGCAGGGCCGGGCTCCACAAGCTGCTCCACGCGGCTGAGACCTCGCGTGGCCTGAACTGACACTGGGCAGGAGCTCGCACAGGGTCCCTTTGAAACACCAGGAGTCAGGTCAGGGCCCAGTCAAAAGTGGCTTTGGGGACACGCCAAAGCCCCCAGGGTGCCTGGGAATCAGAGCCAATGCCTCAGATGACAGGCACCCAGGATCTCTAACCCCCTTCTCCATCCCAGAGACTGACACGCCAAGTGGGGAGCCCTGGCCCAACTCGAGACGCCAGTCGGCGGGGCCACAGCGAGCGTCCTGAACCCTCACGGCGCGGAGACAGGAGGCCCCCAGGGGCCCCCACAGGCCACAGCCCGCCAGGCTCACGCGGGGCGCCCCGGGCACTGGACCGCAGCCAGCCTCTCGCAGCAGCGGCGCCAAGTGCTGGTTGTTTTAGTTACAGGTTTTTATTTTCACCGTCGGCAATGGAATTGCATTTTGGGGTGTTTCTCCACCTTTCAGTGACAGCACCGATGCACAGCAAGCAGGATCCCGACGCCCTGCTCGTGCCCAGACCGGCTCTAAGCAGACACAGCAACAGGAAGGCCGGCGGGTCCCCCGTCAGGGGAGGCCCACACCCGGGGACAGGACGTCCGCTCCCGGCAGCAGGCATTCGGCGTGGTGACAGAGACGGAGCTGTGCCTCCCGGAGACCCGGGGGCGGCCGAGGAGCGAGAGGAGAAGCAGGGGGCGGCAGAGGCCGGAAGGCCAGCGCCAACAGCGGACAGCGAGGGCGGATGGCGCCGATGCCATGCGGGCCGGGCCACGCAGCCCTCCCCGCACCAGCCCAGCTCCACCCTAGGTCCCCTAGAGCCAGTCCAGTGCCGGCGAGGGCAGGCCAGGTCTGTCCACGTCAGTCATCTGTGGAGGCAGCAGCTCCGCGGGCGCCTCAGCCCAAGGCGTCCCTCTGCACGGTCACCCTGGGCGCAGGGAGGCCACGCGACGTCCCAGCCAGCTTGAGCACCTGCGGGCGAGCGGCCGGCTGCCAGACGGGGCAGGCGGGTGAGGCGGCCTGGCTCCTCCAGGTGCTGTGTGTGGGTTTTGTGTGGCGCTTCCAATGCCATCCACAAGGACTGGGTGACACGCAAGGATGCGGGGTCTTTCCGCTTCTCCCGTCCAACGTGAGTGAGAGAGAACAGTTAGGGTCCAAAGAGCGAGTTACCCCGCATGTTAGTAGCTAAAACGAGGACCTGGAAAACAGCGAAACAGCCGTTTAGTCTGACTGAAGGCCTGCAGGGCAGACACTCCCTGAACAGCGCGCATGCCAGGAGCCAGGAGCCACGCGGCAGGTGTCAAGACAGGAGGGCCCAGTCCAAGAGTCGGTGGGCAAGGAGGAAGCGGGCAGACAGCGCGGGCCCCAGACACGCGGCTCCGGGAGCGACAGCCAGCGCGATGACCCCCAGGGGCGCCTGCAACGAGAGGCGCACGGGCCCGGAAGAAGGGAGGCCTTGCCGCGCGCAGTGGACACCGAGGACTTCCTACAAGGCACAAAAACGGCTCTCTGGGAAAAGCGGAAGGCTGAGAATGCCCACATCCCGAGACCACAAAGTCTATGGCTTGGAGCCACGGAGCCCACCAGACGCCCGGGCGAGGCCACGCCAGGACCTGGGGCCAGCCCAGTCGGTGCCGAGCAGACTCTCAGGACTAACTGCGTGTGGAAGACGGAAGACGCCACCATCCAGAGAGAAAGAAAGGGCTCTGCCTGAGCCGGGCCACAGGGCCAGCAACTCCAACGCGCCCAGCCCACTCGCAAGGCCTCCAGAACCACCTTCCAGAGTGGCCACCACCCCTGAGAACCTGTAGCGTCCTTGGCTCAGGGGTGGCAGCAAAGGAGCGACGTGCTTTCTACAGAGACGTCTCAGGAGGGAGCCCGGGGCCCCAAAAGTCCAGCAGCCAGAGACCCACGGGGCCAAAGGTCCAAAGCTCAGCCACTCAGAGAGGGCACTCAGGGCCTGGCAGTCCTGGCACGCCGGCTTCACCAGGACCCTGACCCCAGGGCGGTGTCTGACTCACCTCCCGGCAACAGGGGGACTGCCAGGAGAAGCCTGGCAACAGAAAACCCAGCCTGGCGCCGCCCACCAAGCCTAGCTGAGAAGGCCCCCGCCACGAAGGGGCCCGTCTGAACCCGGGCCCTGGACCCTCACGCAGCCCAGAGGGCTCACAGTTCCAACAGTGCACCAAAAATTACCAGCTTGGTATCAACTCATCAAGACAAAACTAGTGCACTTCCTGGCAAGTGTATTACCTAATGAAACTAGTTAGTGGGCACACGTTTGCTCCGGCGACACGGAGACCGGTGTGTCCGTCAAGGGGCAGGAGGAGACACATGTCGGTAAAAGCTGGGACCCACCCACCCCGCGGACCGCGGCTCAAATCCAAGCAGCAAAGGGGAGGACACACTTCTCTGCGTGGCTGTGACCGACGCACCGAGAGCTCACGCCACAGCTCCGGTCCGCGGCCAGCACGCCTGCAGAGACACCCACAGCACAGCCACCCTGGAGGGGACGCAAGCGTGACCCACCGCCAGTTCACCAGCATGGAAACCCCGCGCCTCTGCCAGGACAGCTGGGGTTCAGCACAGGCTGAGCGCAGGGGAGAGAAGACGCCCGGGGTAAACACAGCCCAGGGGACTCCTGAGGAGCGCGGGCACGCGGACGGGAGCTCACCAGACAGACCTCAGCCGTGAGCGCCCCGTGATAAACCAGAACCACAGCCACACTGCCTTAGCCGCAGACAGCTCGGTGCACGTAAACCAACTATGCCACACGGACAGCGGGACGCAGGCGGGTGACACGCGTGTCCCCCGGGCCCGCAGGCTCCAGAAGAGGGGCCCGGCACCCACGCACCCGCCCCAGTCGGAGCCTCCGGGGCCAGACTCCCAGGAAGGGACCAGCAGGGCCCCCAGGCCAAGCCGACCCTGGCCCTCGGCCTCCCTGAGGCGCTGCCACCTCAGGCCTGCGACTGGACGCTTTTCAAAAAGAAACAGCGTCTGTCTCCTCCCGTGGACAGCAAAGGGCAAACACCGGCCCTGGAGGCACCCCCCCTCCCCCGCCCCCGACTGCCCGGGACGGGGAGCACACGGGGGCGCTATTTACCTGTGTCCAGGCGCTTTCCCGGGGACCCCTCTTCCACCTCAGAGTCGCCGCAGGTGCTTCGCGACCTTTTTCTTGGCTGCAGAAGAGTCTCCAACCTCGGAAGGACTACAGACAAAAAGGTTTTGGTCCCTAGCTGAGGAGAAGTTGGCTGGGTTTCAGTGTTCTCGGCAGACTTTGGGGGGCTTACACTTTTCGGTTTGCAGAAGAGAACAGAAGTGCGTCTGTTTACATCGCTCGATGGCTCCGCCCCCGGCGCAGCGCCACTACGGGCGAGGGTGGGCTCTGGAGAGTGTCCGCTTAGCAGCGCGCTCTGAGTGCAAGTGCTATGTGACTCATTACCAAATGTGACTCTTTTGGACAGTTTACTCTGCTCTGGGTGGAGTTCTACTGGGTTGAGGGTTGGTGGTTCTGAGTTAGGCTCCGAGTTTGAAGGAAGAGGTAATGCATCTGATGGTTCAAGTTTAGGGGGAGATTTATCTCCTGAAAAAATTATAAATAAAGTGATTTTTGAAAGCTGATAATTATCAAAGCTATCATAAAACTTACTATAATTGTGAAGTCCACCAAAATACTAATTCAATCAAGGAAACACAGCATCACACATAACTGTCTGCAAGCAGCCGCGGTTACTGTGTGCGCGTCCCTGACGCCTGGCCGGCGCCTGCACCCAGGGCCCAGAGGCTCCCTGAGACCACCGCACACGCGCCAGCCCGAGACACCATCCGAATTCATGACAGTCGCTGCAATCGACAGTCACTTACCTTGAGGAAGAAAAATATGCCACGTAACTAAGGGGGTCTAAGCGGGCATTCCCACAGTCCTGACCTGGTCCACAAGGTTAGCAAACAGAAGGAAACAAGCATGTGAATCTGATTTCTGACCAGGGCATTCTAAGTCGATGGCAAAGAACAGGGAGCGGTGAGTGGCTGCGAACGCGCCAGGAAAGCCCCCCATCGGTTCTCAGACCGTGCCGCCTTCAGAAACATTACAATCCAAGCTCGTTATTTTAAATCTGACTTGAAAGATAAAACACAATCTTTGGACAAAGACTATCTTAATCTTAGCCTCTTTAGAAAAGCTTTTAGAAATTACAAAAAAACAAAATGCTTGAGAGCCAGTGCATTAGCCCCGGGCCCTGGGTAGCTGGAGAGACCTGTCCTTGGAGGACGGGGTGGGCGCGACCTCTGGGATAAGCCACTGGGGTTTCCCTCTACTCAAGGCTGAGGCTGGCATCAAGACGTGCAACACAGAACAAGTGTAAGCAGCACGTACGATCACAAAGCCGTCTCTACTGGGTGAAACCTGCAAATCCCCCCAAATCTATCTGAAACAACACAAGGTTACAGTTTTCAACTCAAAGTCATTTTGAAAGTGAGAAGCTACACAGCTTCAAAGGTTCACTTAGGTCTCAGAGCACGTTTTGTGAATTCTCCCCACTGATAGTGAGATGGGCCGGCCAGGCTTGGCACCCAGGAGGGCGGCCGCGGTCAGGCTCCGCCCAGAGCTTTCAGACGAGCCTCATGACACGGCTTGGAAAACGAGGAGACAGCCTTTCCTTGACCCAAGCCGTTAGAAACGTCAGTGCAAACTGGAAACACGTGTGCAGCTAGCAGACCTCGAGTCTTGCTGACGGCGTGTGGCTGGTGACGAAGCTCCCACCCGCTGCCCGCGGCCGTGCGGGACACTGACCCGTGGGGGAGCTGCAGGCGGGCAGGGTGAGCGCTTGACCCTCCCTGGGAGCCGGCCCCTCATCCTTCCCTGGAGAGGCCTCCTCTCCCCACGACCCGGGGCCCCACAGGGGCTCTCGTGCTGACCTGATACCCAAGCTGCCGGCATCCGCCTCTGCCTCCGCCTCGCCAGGGGACCCGCACTGCCCTGGAGCCACCCCGTCCTCCGTGGAGGACGCCCCTCCCAGGGCCCCCGCTCAGCAGCGGGCCTAGACGACGACCGCCCCACCCCAGGCCTGGGCGCTCCTGCCAGGGCAGCTGCCCCAACACACAGGCCCTGAACCCCGCGGCCCACGGCCTCCACTGTGCCCACACTCTGCCTACACCAGCCACAAGGGAGGCTCATCAGAGGGGCACCTCGCTCCTCCTCCCGAAAATGACGCTGCTATGGCTCAGGGCTCTGAGTCTGCCAGGGCGGCTCACAGATGCATCCCGGGCGTTCACAGCCTCACGGATGGTGGGGGTCACGGCAGAAGGTGCTCAGGTGACCCAGTACAAACCACACCCTCAACCAGCTGCAGGCCCCTCATGAGCCGCGGACTCCAAGCCTCGGTGTTCTCATTCGTCAGACGGGAACAGACAGAACGGTGCCCGCCATCCGGCGGCCCACAGAGCAGGTGCTGGCCAGGGCTGCTGGGGTCTGTCCTCAGGGACCACACACTAGACCTACATCCCCACGGTCACTGGTTGCTAACACACCACTCAGCTGCTCGGGAGAAACATTCCGGGAACGTCTGGAATAAATGACGTGTTCACGGCATAAACGAACGCAGAGTCTGAGGACGCATCAGCGCGAAACCTGGCATCTGGAGTCCCACTCGAGGGAACTCACGACGCACAGATCAGCATGGGCCCTACCCAGGGCACCCCACACCACCATGCCCCAGGCACTGACCTCCCATGAGATGCTTCCAAACCAAAGCTACACATGGACCAGGGACCCAGCCTGGAGCCTCACTGGACACCGTGCCGCCATCTCTCCCAAGTCGGGGCGCCCCCCCCGCCCCCCCGCCCGACTTGAGCGTGACCTCTTCATCCAGCCTCAGCTGCGCTGGTCCCAGCAGCCCCTACCCTCTGGGGAAGGAGAGGACCCAGTCCTGAGCAGTGAAGACAGAGCCTCAACCTGAGACTAGACCGGAAGGGCGGCAGCGGGAGGCAGACACCCCTCCGAGGCCCACAGCCACGCCGTTCGGGCCCCCACTGCTCACAGAAACCAACCTGGAAACTAAAGACCTGCCTGCACGGCTCCCCACTGACCATGGGAAGGTCATGGCTGCCCCCGCTCCGGCCTGCCCCGAGTCTCCTTGTCAGGGTTTCCAGTGGAAACCCCGTGAGCATCAAATCACAACTAAGACGCTGAGAAACCACTGCCTTTCAGGTGTGATGGACGATACTGAGTGACTTCGGCCCCAGGACCGTGTGCCCAAGCACATTCCTGCACTCCTTCACATGCGGCCGTCTCCGCGGTCTGCACCGACCACTGTTCACCGACACCCCCCAGCGCTGATGTCTGTCGCCTCACTGGGGGCAGCCCCACCCGTGCCGCTGGCCAGCCACCTCCACCACACCGCTCCTGCCACACGCCCCTTCCAGCCGGCCCCGCTCAGACCACTATGCTGGCTTCCTCTAACGTGCGCCCAACCCCAAAAGCAGCATGAGGGGCCCGCGGGGACACCCGCATAGTGGGAGAGCTCAGAGAAGCCGCCCCACTGCTGGGCCAACGGTAAAACCAACCTGGTGACCCGTTCTCCCCCAATAAGGGAAACACATGCCCTCACCCTGAGGGGCAGCGGCGGCAGCAGAGGTGGCTGGCAGGAGGGGCCGCCCTGCGCCCTGAGAACCCCAAGGGCACAGGGGGGCACAACCGGGGAGCCCAGCAGGACCTGCCTGCCGAAGGCCCCCGGGAGAAGGGCTGCTCGGAACCAAATCCACAGGCAGGGCCAGTGTGCTGATGGCAGGGAGGCCCCGGGCTCTACAGTCCAAGCGCGAGTCCCCCTCCCAAGCAGGAACGCTCCCGAGCTGCAGCTGGCAGACGGCCATCCAGGCAGAGGGCACCACGAGGGGCCCAGCCCCACCGCGTGGCCACCTTCTCCGAGCAGAGAAAGCTTGGGGATCCAGGTCCTACCCGCTGCTCCTCAGGCAGCTGGACCTCAGGACACCACCAGACCAGAGCGGTCCCCCCGCTCACGGGCACCACAGAGAGAGACATGGCATCACTGCCAGGACACGGCAGGGCCGCAAGGCCAGCACACACCCGCAGAGACCACGGTCCTTTTCAAAGGGTGAGCAGTAGAACAGCTTTCTATGTCCTTTCATTAACCGCTTTGTTGTTCTTATTTGGACAAAGTCGTAAAAATTCAGAAAGACCACACACAGCTGCTAAGAGCCGTGCAGGGAGGGAGCCTGACCCCACGGCCTGTGCTGCTGCCTGAAACGCCCAACTCTCAAGTGAGGAGAGGAAGGCGGGAGGGGGGTACCCTCCACCCGCCCAAAGGGCACCTGAAGGGCACCTCCAGGAGCCCAGGCTGAGCCCGGGGCTGTCCCCGGGGAGGGGCCCCCACCCACGTCCCACCCACGTCCCACCCACAGGGGCACGGGGCCACTGGAGGGCCCTGCTGCCTTGCACACCCTGGGAGAGGAGCTGAGACGGTCCTCCCCCCCGTGCAGCCTCACCGGGTCACCGGGCACCTGCTGGGAGACTCTGCTCCATGTTCCCGCCCCAGCACATGGCCGTGCCTCCTGGCACACCAGCCCCTCACTCTCCGACCGCCCTGCAAGGCTGTAGACAACCTGAACCGTGCTCGAGAAACAAATCTCATTTCACCAACGTTTTTAAGTGGCCAAATGCGGCGCGGACAGGACTACCCCAGCCTCAGCCCGGAGCGTCTCCGAGCGCTTACCTTCCTCCGCGGCCTCCTGCCCCCGCGGAGCACCGTCCTCTTCCGAGCCTGCAGTACCTGACTCCGCGGCCGGGGGCTGGCTATGCTGCTGGCTCAGCTTGCTCCGCAGGACGGCGATCTCCTTCTTCAGCAGCTTGGCCCGTTTGCTCCGTGACCCACTGGACTTCATGGCGCACGTGAGGTCCAGCATGTCCAGTAGCTCCCTCAGCTGCTCCTCCAGGACCATGTGGGCCCTGTTGGACGGGTTCAGCAACCTGTCCACTGGAGGCAGAGACACGGCCATCAGCCGCCACATGGGTGCCGCCAACCTGAGACCACCTCAGCAGGGGCCCCAGGGCCCTACCCTCGCATGGCGCCCACCGGCTGGGCGTCACTAACAAACACAGGAGCCGGGGCCGCGCCCGGGGACACTGAGCCCTCCCACCGAGACCAGGCGCCTGGGCGAAGCAAGGCCGGAAAGGATCCAGACTCGCCGGGGGCGCCAGCTCGGGGCCACGTGTGTCTGAGCCTGAGTCTCAGTCCCAGGTTGTTATGTGGCTTTTTTTAACTGGGCTGCAAAGTTCACAGGAAATTTGGAGTTTGGGGTATATTTGTAAAAAAATCCTCAACAAAATTTCAATTTCAGCCAAACACCAAAACGTATAAAGTAGACTACCTTGAATCAGTGAGAGGCGGCTAAGAACCAAGTGAGTCTACAGAATCCCCTGCAAACAGAAGTGGGACAAACACGAGGACAGCGCGGCCATCAGACACGGAGACGCCTCTCACTCCACAGGCAGACCTCTCCCTGAAGCACCCGCCTCATCTTGAGAAGAGCGAGACGCCAGTACAGGGAACCAAGTAAAAATGCGTGCTAACAGAACGCCAGAGACAGGAAGGCTCACAGCAAGAAATCTCATCTCATCCGAAAGCCCCTCAGGCAGAGGACACCGCGGGGAGGGGCTTGCGGCCGCCCAAGCACAGAGGGAATGCAACCACACTTCTCGCCCCAGCCCATCCTCCGTGAAAACCTGGGTGCGGAAATGGATGCAGAGACTCACGGTGACTCGCCCGGCCACTTCCTGCAAGGCTGGCACCCCTTCCCGACCCAGAGTGTTCAGGTGAGGGAGGGGGTAGGTCCGCTTCCAAGGACCCAGGAGAGCCAGCGGACACGGCGTCCCTCCCGAGGCTGCCTCGTGAGGTGGGGCAGGGACCCCGGCAGGGAGGGCCTGCACCTGTTTCCTGCTCCCTTGCGAGGGGCTTCCTCTGCCACAGGACGTCCTCACAGGCCCCCAGGCCCACCTGCGCACACAGCCCGAGCGACACTGCTCCCTGGTCTGTATCAGGCCGACCTGCTGCCCCACTCGGACCACAGCTCACGTGCCTCTCAAGTGGGCACCTGAAACGTGGATGCTCTCAGCAAAGATGCGCTGAGTGTAAGATACACGCTACACGGCAATCAGAGAAGAAGCCAGTGAAAGCAACCCTGCCATTCCTGTGTCACTTTCACATTAAAATCACAGTAATCAGGCGTACTAGGTTAAAGACAAGATGCGAACACAAGCCCTCACAAGGCTCCCAGGAAGCCCCAAGCCAGCATGCAGCTCACATCCCGGCTCCTGAGCCTGCGCTCCAGCATCGGGAAAGCGCCCCACCACCTGCTCCCCACGGCCGTGCTCACCTTCGTCCCAGGAGAAAGGCCGCCGGGGGGCCGGGGGCGGCCGCTCGGGCAGGTGCATCCCCGAAGCCTCGTCGAAGCCGACGCTGTCCGCCTGGCGCCGGGCCTGCCTGAGCACCACGCCGCCCTGGTCACGCAGCCGCACGGCGGCCCGGTAGAACACCGTGTCCTTGGCGTTGTACTTCATGCAGTTGTCCACGATGAGGTCAAAGTCCTCTTCCAGCTCCCTGAGTGTCCGGTACCCCTGTGCTTCTAGCCGCTTCCGCATTGTGGCAAAGTCCATGGGGCGTTTGATGTGATCCAGATAATCCGGGACCTGGTTTCAGGGAACAAAGCAACCGTTTACAGACACAACCAGAGTCACACACTCCACATAACCAGGATACCCGTCAGGTACATACACACACACACTCAGGCACACTCCATGCTCACGCAGTACCACGGGGCAGCCCAGGTCCTCTGGGCGGACACACACTCCCTGGGAGGGGTCCTGCACATCCCCTGGGCCACTGCAGACCTGAGGGAGGCCGGCACAGGAGGCGAGGACACCTACCTCCTTCAGGCTCACTGGCTGGGCAAATATGCGGGCCGGGTCCTTCTCCTGCAGCTGGTCCAGCACCGAGCGCAGCAGCACGGTGAGCGGGGTCAGCCGCAGCTCCAAGGCCATCTGCTCCACCTTCACCTGGGGGCCAGTGCACCAGGGCTCAGCGCCCGAGGGGACGCCCCCTCTGAGGAGCCACCTCCCACCTCGAGGGCGCAGCACCGGCCAGGGGCCGATGGAGGCCCACATTAAAGGCACAAGCGTACGGTGTCCCCCTCCTGCTCACACCTCCTGGGACCCACCGGACACCACAAAAACCCCACCCCAGCCAGTCTCCTTCAGGGCAGAGATTGGTGTCAGCCCCTAAAGCCACCAGCATCCCTCACCAGAGACTGTCTCTTAT
>SJYT01064812.1:99903-119110 GCA_006410635.1 Cephalophus harveyi
CAGGCAGGCAGGCACGGAGCGCAGGCGGGCGCACAGATGCCCCCGGGGCTAGGGGGCTGGGGGTCTCTGGGGGAGGAGGTGCTCTGTGGACGAAGCAGGCAATCGGACGCCGGCGTGTGACCGTGAGGGACAGCATGGCTGCGACGCCTCGCCTCGGGGCCATCCTGACCCGGGAGGCCAGCAGTCCGCGCCCCAGAGGTCCAGTCAGTGCCAAGGCCACGAGATGTGTATAAGAGACAGGGGACGCCCCGCCCCCGCAGCCTCACCTGCTCCCGCTTGAGCTTCTCGCGCTTGCGCAGAAGCTCGATGAGCAGGCGGGCGCGCTCCAAGTCGTGCCGCAGCCGCTGCCAGTACTTGAGCTTCTCTTTGGCGGCTTGAATCTCCTCGTCGTTCTCTCTCTGAGAAGAAGAACGGAGCCGGCCTTGTCCCCCACACAGACACACACGGGCAAGGCTCCGCGGCTCAGCCCTTCGCCTCGCCCCGGGGAGCCTCCTCCCGGGGCAAGCCGGCCCGTCGCCGGTTCATCTCCAGGCCAGCGCTGCGGCGGGGGTGGGCCAGGCAGGGAGCGCGCGCCAGGGCGCAGAGCGCTTCCGCCCGCACCCCACCGCCAGGGCCCGCGTCCCCGGCCTCGCTCCCGTCCCTCCCCGGGCTCTGCCCGGGGCCGGGGGTCCTCAGAGCCTCCGGGAGGGGCTCGGGGCTGCCAGTCCCCAGCGCCAGGGGCCTTCCCGCCCACCGCTGCACGTGCCAGCCTCTCAGCGCACCTGAAGGCTGTCCCACCACAGCTCCTCCCACACCCCCACTCAGGCTTCAGTCGGGAGTCTGGGGCCCTCCCGGTCAAGGCCACTGGGAAGCCGGAAGCCGAGTCCAACCTCATGCCTGAGGCTCCCCTTCCCTGCCGCCGGGCCGCCACCGCCACGGGCCTGCTCCGGCTGCGGGGGCGCAGGCACCGCTTTCCAGAACGCTCCGCACTCAGCCTCCTCTGCCCCTCGGGGCCCACCTCCATCCAAAGCGAGCCGTAACAGCGCAGCCATCTGGCTGCGTCCGCGGCCCCCAACCCCGATCCCAGTGCAAACCCCGAACCCTGGCAGCAGGGAGCACTCTGCTCTGAGAGGATCGACCCTGACTAAGGCTGACGCTGCGTTCCAGGACCTCAGGGTCTGAAGGCAAAAAACCCGTGGCCAGAGTTGCAAGGCCCCTCCTGCTCTACTGGGGATGGCAGCAGAGGGCCCACCCAGGAGGCCAGGCGCAGGGAGGGAGCCGGGCCTGAGTCTCCCCTCCACCGGTGTCCTCCAGCTCTACCGGATTCCAATCACCGGCTTGTTTTTACATTATTTAAAATTCTCGGATATCAAATAGGAGTTAACAGTAACATCAGCTGTATAAACAAGGCCAGTAAATACATTAAACAGTGGGCTCAGAAAACCAAATTCCCCGAGAGCATCTGAAATCATCTCGTCCATCAGTTTGAAACAGACACTGAAAAATATCAGCTCCAAGGACGTTTAGCCTGGTGGCCCACAAGACACAGGAAAGCAGTTAAGTCCCCAGAAACCCCTGGTGCCCACCTGCTGTGCCCGCCGCTGGCTGCAGGACCACAGGCCCTGCCTCTGACACAATGCTCCCGCCAAGCAGGAACCTGCAGGGAGGATCTGGCCAAGCCCCACGCCTCTTGGGTACAGAAGGGCCTGCCTTTCTGACCCTACATGAGCAGTCTTTAATTCCTACGTGAAACCAATCCGGAAGGTTCCATACACTGGGGGAGTACTGCAGTCATTTCTGGTTTCAAACAGCTATCAAAAGAGCTCTGAGAAAATTGTCTGCAACCCAGCAGTCGTTCACCCGCGGAAGGAGGGGAGCACACCCAGTGCCTAGAAGTGAGACAGGCAGAACCCCCCCACCCACAAGGTCAACACCAACTGGGTCAGACCAGCACCCCGGCCAGGGACAGAGCAGGCCAGCTCTGCGGCATGAGGACCCCGCACATCAGGCCGACTCCCAGGGCACGAGCAAGGGTGGGAGACCCTGAGGGACAGCCATCTCGCCCTGCCGAGCCGCCGGCAGCAGTGGTGTGGACAGCAAGAGGCCCTGCCCCAGCTCAGCAGGACGACCAGCTGTCGGAAAGCGAACGGGGGATGCCCTCCCACCACAGACAGGTCAGGGGAGCTGGCGGACACGAGCACTCGAGGGCGGGTGGGACGGGAGCCGCGCCCCCCAGCCCAGCACATGCCCGCAGGCCCCCAGCCCGCTCTGCGGGACGGGACCACCATGGGAACCTACAGACGCCAGGGCTCCATGGGCCCAGGAGAGACCACCGAGGGGCCAGACCACTGAGGAGGCAGGGGCCAGGAGCACCCAGCAACCGAAGCGCCTCATCCCGTCCAGCCCAGCTCATCCCGTCTGTCTGTCCGTCCCTGACTGGAAGGTCTGCCGTGAGAGAGAAGGGCTGCACCTAGCCTCTCCCAGGGCCCAGCTCAGGGCAGACGCCCAGACACAGACAAGTGAGTCAGGTTAAACACTAATACCAAGCATTTTTAAAGTTTCAAAAATCATCAAAATCACACCAAGCCTTCGACAGTCCACGTGGAACATGAACGGATTGCCCCCAAAAGCCAACCTCCGCTAGGACGGGGTGGGAAGCAAGAGGCAGTGCAGCCCTCCCACCTACCCCGCGATGGGGCGCTCCCGGCCATTCCAGGCTGGCGGGGGCAGGCAGCCCACCCGTGGCCCTGCCCACACGGGCTGCACCGCTGAGCCCACTACCACCACATCAGGACTGGCCCCTGGTCAAGCCCAGCTGCACCTCAGTCTGAATCTCTGTAGTTCCTTCCAATTCCTTCAGCGAAGAGAACTGACCCTTCTGTTTCCCGTGCGTGAATTCTCCTGTCATTACAAATTTCCCTCGTGTGTGGCAGGACGTGAGAAGAACACGACTGCTCTCAAACCCACGTGCTGATCCTGGAAACGTGTGCTCCCCTGGGTGCGGGCAGGCCCCTCACGCGCCCCAACCTCGACCCAGGCCCCGCTCCCCAC
The DNA here is from genome assembly GCA_006410635.1 of Cephalophus harveyi. Lineage (NCBI taxonomy): Eukaryota > Metazoa > Chordata > Mammalia > Artiodactyla > Bovidae > Cephalophus > Cephalophus harveyi. The sequence continues at coordinate 102,934 of SJYT01064812.1, forward strand.
GCGATTCCCCCCGCCAGCCCCAGCCCAGACTCCCAGCTCGGCACTCTCTGCACCTCCCACTGCTCCGCCGTCACCAGGCTGAGGACAAAGGCCCCCGTCTGGCCTCCCTGCTTCCATCTCAAGATGCCCTATGCCTAACTCGCCACCCCTAAGGCGCAGCACTCTCTCCGAGCACCCAAAGGCCCTGCGGGCTCTGCCCTGCCCCCCTTCCTGGAGCCCCCGAGGCAGCACTAAGCCAGCCACCCTCCCTCAGTCCCCACGGTTCCAGCCCTGCAGCCCCGTGGACGCCCCCCCAGCCCGCAGCCAGCCCTCGCAGCCCACAGGCCCAGGTCCTGGCACAGCCCTGGCGGAGACAGAACCCCGTGTCCAGCGGGGAGGAGGGGGAGTACACGGCCTCCCCAGGAAAGGCCCGGGAGGAGCGGAAGATTCAGGACGAGCATCCCCGCCCCAGGGTGGGCAGCAGGACTGGACTCAGCCGTCAGCGGTCCTGACGCTGCACGGAGCAGGCAGGAGGCAGGGAGCCGAGCACCCAGCCCCGTCAGCCCCTCTGTACACGTCCAGGGCGGCTCCGGCCTGGTGCGTGGAGCTCAGCCTCCCAGCGGGGCGGGCTTGGTGAGCCTGCAGAGCCGTGCCTGTCTCGGGGGAGGGGACTCAGCCGGCACAGCAGGCACCAGGACCGCCGGGCGGGGGACCTGACCCACCTGTCACCCCCGAAGCGGCCCCGCGGCCATGTGCTGCCTCCTTCCCTGGAGATAGAGAAGGGTCAAGGGCACAGCCCGCCCCGCAGTCACCCAGAAACATCACCCTCCTCTGGATTTCAAAAAGCATTAGAAAGATGGCAGGACCCAAGCTTCTCTTTTTAAACGAGCGTTCACGTGTGTGCGCTGCTGAATGGCCTGCCGTCAGCAGCGCAGGCCTGAGGAGACGAAGAGGCAGAGCCCCGTCCAGGCCGGGCAGCAGACAGCCCGGGATTCGCACAGGAACCCCGGGAAGAAGGCACATAGAGCGGGGAAGCAGCGGCTCTCGGGACAACGAGATGGAATGGGCGGCCGCCGTCACCCGCCATGGGACCAGGGACCGAGCCTCCAGCCAGGCAGGCCTGCCCCGACCGGAACTCGGCGGGGGGCTCCCCACGCCAGGGAAGCCCCTGCCAGCCCAGGGGCACCGCGTCCCCTGCACCCCCTCGGGCATCGTGGCTCATGAAGCCTTCCAGACGACGGACCGGGCAGCCCACAAACGGCGACGGGAACCAGCAGAGGCGGCCCTGCTGCGCGCGGGCAGCGGGAAAAGCAGACTCCGCTCGGCCCTGAAGCCCGCCCTCAGCTCCAGCGGCGGGCAAGCCCCGTTTGTCTGTGACAGCTCACAAAGCCGGCTTCTCCCTTCCTAAACCCGCCTTTCAGAAAAGCCTGTGAACCTGCGTCAGCTACTGAGAGGAAGGCACGCGTACCGCCCGGCCGCCCCTCCTGCGCATGGGTCCCTGCCCCGAGGCCCCGGCACGCCCACCCCCTGCTCAGCTGGCAGAGGCTCCCCCGTGCACCCCCAGCGGGCAGGGCCAGCAAAGGCCAGCACACCGCGGGGCCGAGGGGCATCTCAGATGGAGGCTCCGCCTGCCGCCCCGGCCGAACGCCACCTCCCGGCCCCTGCGGGCCCCGTACCTGCTGCGAGCTTCTGTGGGACTGCAGGCTGGACTGGAGTCTGCGCAGCAGCGGGGCTCCGTTCCTGGACAGCCTCTTGAGGAGCCAGTAGCTGTGGGCGCGCTCAACAAACTGCTTCTTCCGCTGAATGGCCACCTGATTCGCAATCCTATTTAATCTAGAACATGGAAAAACTCAGGGTTTAGCTATGAAACAGGACATGGACAGGTTATCACAGAAAGTAGAAATGAAGTCAACAAACCATGTGCGTCCCCCTGCCTACCCCTCGCCCACTCACCACCACCACCTGCCTCCCAGCTCTGCCTGCCTGCAGGCCGCATTCCCGCCACCGCCACTCAGCTCACGCGTCCAGGGACCCCGGGTGCCCCCGCTCTGAGTCCTCAGCTCACGCATCCAGGGACCCCGGGTGTCCCCCGCTCCAAGACCTCAGCTCATCAGTCCAGGGACCCCAGGTGTCCCCCGCTCCGAGACCTCAGCTCATGCGTCCAGGGACCCCGGGTGTCCCCCGCTCCGCGCCCTCAGGTCACGCGTCCAGGGATCCTGGGTGTCCCCCGCTCCGAGACCTCAGGTCATGCGTCCAGGGACCACGGGTGTCCCCCGCTCCGAGCCCTCAGGTCACGCGTCCAAGGACCCCGGGTGTCCCCCGCCCCGAGCTGCACACGCTTACACAACCACCTCCCCCAGGTGGGAGCAGCCCTGCAGGACGGCTCCTCTCTCAGGGGGACCCGGAGCCAACAAGACAAAAAGCAATGGGACGACTGGAGGCAGAAGCTGCTGGGGGTGGGGTCAGCTCGTCACAAAAATGAGCACAAGCGTCTCCAGGCCTCGTGGCAAGACCATCTTTCAGAGACTGTAAAACTCGACAGATTTTAAGAACACACGGGGACACAAAGGGCTTCACGCCCTCCAGGCCGGCTTCTGGCCTCCGCCTCTGCCCCTCCTGGGAACCACGCCTCCCAAAGACAACAAATGCAGGCTGAGGACCAAACCCCCATGGGACCAGGAGGCTTCCTTTCAGTACACCGGACATCAACATTTCAGGGCGGAAATTAAGGAATTTTAAAAGGACATCTTCCAAGAAGTGTGATTCCTAAATCATACGTAACTGTACTGACATCCTTGGCTCCACCGTGTCCAAACCCACAATGCTCCTTCTCATTGAGGCAGTGGCCACAGCTCGAGCCTCGGGGCCGAAGGCCACGTGCCGCTCAGGGAGGCCCCGCCCAGGGCCTCTTCTGGTGGCCGAGGAACCCAGTGAGGGGCAGCTCCACCCAGGCACGCGGCCCGGGCAGACAGCGAGCCCCAGCCCAGCGCGTCCACAGGCCCGCCCAGTCACACGGTGCTGGCTCCAGCGGAAGGCGCGGGGGACCCCGGGCCCCCCTCTGCAGAGGGGCTGTGTCTGTCCTGGGCACCTAGCAGGCGCCCTTCTGCTGAAGTCTGCCCTCACCCCGTGACTGCCACCTGACTCAGGGCCAGCAAAGAGCAGGCAGCTTAACACACGGAGAGCATGCAGACGTGTGCTCTCACACACGCACAGCTCTGGCAACGGTGCAGGGCGGCACCGGTAAAAGGCAGACTCGGTGCGCGACGCTGGCTGAGCCGCCAGGAAGGACACGAGGCAGCACTCAAGAGCGCGCGGGCAAAGCCTAGCAAATCCAGCAACGTGCTCGCTGAAAAGAGCAGTAACGAGACAAACGAGAGCAGGAGGCAACGAACAGTGAGCCTCGTGCCTTTAAAGCAGCACCGTTCCCAACAGCCAAGACACACAGACAACCTAAACGCCCGTCAACGGCGGAGAGGGCGGGGGCGTGTGAGAGACAGAACATCACGCAGCCACAGAAAAGGAAACGACGCAGCGGCGACAGGGACGGCGTCTGTGGGGGAGGGGGGCGGGGGGGGGATATTACGCAGCCATTCAAAGAAGGCAGTGACGACGCGGCAGCAGCAGCGCCGGGCCTGGAGACTGTCGCCCCTAGCGCGCTAAATCAAAGGTAAGCACCGCATCACTCACATGTGCAATCTAAAGGACACAGACCAACTTTTCTACAAAACAGAAAGAGACTCACAGGCTTGGCTTAGAGACCAGACTTCCAGTGACCAAAGGGGACAGGGGTGGGGAGAGATGAATTAGGGAGTTTGGGATTAATAAATATACAGGACTGTATGTAAAACAGATAAATAACAAGTGGCTACTAAACAGCATAGGGAATTATACTCAATGTCCCATAATAAACCATAATGGAAAAGAATACCAAAAAAAAACCAACCGTGTAACCATGTCACTCTGCAACACACCAGAAACTTGCCACTGTTCCGTCGCTAAGTCACGTCCAACTCTCTGCAACCCCATGGACTGGCTGTAGCAAGCCAGGCTTCCCTGTGCTTCACTGTCTCCCGGCGTTTGCTCAAACTCACGTCCACTGAGTCGGTGATGCCATCCAACCATCTCGTCCTCTGTCGCCCCCTTCTCCTCCTGCCTTCAATCTTTCACAGCATCAGGGTCTTTTCCAAGAGTCAGCTCTTCGCATCAGGTGGCCAAAGTATTGGAGCTTCAGCATGAGTCCTTCCAATGAAGCAGAAACTAACACTTTCTAAATCAATCAACCATACCTCAATTTAAAAAAAAGAGTATCATGAAAACTGAGATGCAAAACAAACCTGTAGAAAAAGGTAACTGGCCAATTCTGAATTATGAAAAAAAAGAAGAAAACTGAAATACATTCCTTTAACAATCACTCTAGAAACTGAATGAGCCGTTTAAAAGTTTTCTTACCACCCCCAAAAGAAATAAAAGGAACCCATTTTTCAGAGGAGGTTCACTATCAGAAAAGGAAATCAAGCCAACCCAGCCCTGCGCTGACGACGGGAAGGCGAGGACACGCGCCCAGTCCTCTGGGTGAGCATCGCGACCAGGCGGGAGAGTGGGGTCAGGCCAGACGCCACGCGCACAGACACATCCCAGGGCCTGGGGTCCGCGGCCACGCACAGGAGGCCAGTGGTCTAGAGATCGAAGTCCCAGAAGTACCACTCACACCCAGAGACCAGACTGCGACCCCCCTGACAAAAGACAAGAAACGGGGCCCTCGTGCCCTGCGACTCACACCTGGCTCACTGGGAGGTGCCCCTCGAGAGCAGCGCACCCAGGACCCCTGCCAGGACTGCGCTCAGCACACAAGTGGGCACACCAGATACGAAGGGAGATGGCCACGAGACACGCTCAGCTGACAGGAAGGCCAGGCGGAGGCGCCCCGTGACGATGCCAGCGAGCAGGGCAGAAAGGGCACGCCGGCCACCTCCAAACCGACCCGAAAGTCCAAGACTCTGACGGCCGGCCGGGGGCGCGCAGGAGGCAGGCAGGCAGGCACGGAGCGCAGGCGGGCGCACAGACGCCCCCGGGGCTAGGGGGCTGGGGGTCTCTGGGGGAGGAGGTGCTCTGTGGACGAAGCGGGCAATCGGACGCCGGCGTGTGACCGTGAGGGACAGCATGGCTGCGACGCCTCGCCTCGGGGCCATCCTGACCCGGGAGGCCAGCAGTCCGCGCCCCAGAGGTCCAGTCAGTGCCAAGGCCACGGGGCAGGGGGCAGGGGTGGAGGGATAGCTGCAAAGCTTTCAGAAGAAAACCTCGAGGCCCTCAGGGAATGAACGCTTAAGTGAGACGTGACAAATACAGGCCATAAAATAGAGCAAAAACACACACTGAAAGCAGGAGGCGACCCCTGCTGTGCAGGGGGCCGAGGCAGGGCTGCCCGCTCTCGCCCACCAAACCCACTCGGGCTAGCGGAGAAAGGAAAACCCAAGGAGGGAAAGTCCGCCCAAACCGCCACTTCACACACGACGTCCGCAGAGAACCTAAGGGAACCTGCAACGCGCGACACCAACGTAGAAACCCTGGATCTACACAAACACCCCAACGTGCCGATTTGAGAGAACACTATTTCTAATACTAAGTTTTCCATGGACATTTTTATGGAGAAAACCGTGAACTTTCAACCAACACTGGAGAGGTGGTAGTGAGCAAAAGGTGGGCCATGCCCAGGTCAGGGTGAAGGTTGGCGTGGAGCCGGGCTTCCAGGAGGAGACGCACATCTCGGGGATGGGGGGCCCACAGAGCGGTCTCCGGGTCAGGGGTGCAGGGAAAGTCAGTGATGGCCCTGCCCACCAGCAGGAAAGACAGGTGTGTGGGCTGAGGACCACAGGGTCAGACGCCGCGTCCTCAGAGCAGACAGACACACGCTGTCCAGACACACCCACTCCAGGGCCGCAGGGCACAGCCCAGGCTCGGCCCGGCTCTGAAGCGAGCTGTTAGCTGCGCTGCCAAGGCCCCAGGGGAAGTCACGGGACTGGGGTGTGCTTCCAAGTGACCCAAAGGACGGAGCGGGCGAGGGGGCTGGCCCAGTGCTCCCGAAGCTGGGGTACAGGGGTGGCGCTTCCGGCCTCACAAACGTCCAGCCTTGACAAGAGCTTCTAAAGACGTAAAAAGCAAGGACGACAGGCAGGCAGGCACGGAGCGCAGGCGGGCGCACAGATGCCCCCGGGGCTAGGGGGCTGGGGGTCTCTGGGGGAGGAGGTGCTCTGTGGACGAAGCAGGCAATCGGACGCCGGCGTGTGACCGTGAGGGACAGCATGGCTGCGACGCCTCGCCTCGGGGCCATCCTGACCCGGGAGGCCAGCAGTCCGCGCCCCAGAGGTCCAGTCAGTGCCAAGGCCACGGGGCAGGGGGCAGGGGTGGAGGGATAGCTGCAAAGCTTTCAGAAGAAAACCTCGAGGCCCTCAGGGAATGAACGCTTAAGTGAGACGTGACAAATACAGGCCATAAAATAGAGCAAAAACACACACTGAAAGCAGGAGGCGACCCCTGCTGTGCAGGGGGCCGAGGCAGGGCTGCCCGCTCTCGCCCACCAAACCCACTCGGGCTAGCGGAGAAAGGAAAACCCAAGGAGGGAAAGTCCGCCCAAACCGCCACTTCACACACGACGTCCGCAGAGAACCTAAGGGAACCTGCAACGCGCGACACCAACGTAGAAACCCTGGATCTACACAAACACCCCAACGTGCCGATTTGAGAGAACACTATTTCTAATACTAAGTTTTCCATGGACATTTTTATGGAGAAAACCGTGAACTTTCAACCAACACTGGAGAGGTGGTAGTGAGCAAAAGGTGGGCCATGCCCAGGTCAGGGTGAAGGTTGGCGTGGAGCCGGGCTTCCAGGAGGAGACGCACATCTCGGGGATGGGGGGCCCACAGAGCGGTCTCCGGGTCAGGGGTGCAGGGAAAGTCAGTGACGGCCCTGCCCACCAGCAGGAAAGACAGGTGTGTGGGCTGAGGACCACAGGGTCAGACGCCGCGTCCTCAGAGCAGACAGACACACGCTGTCCAGACACACCCACTCCAGGGCCGCAGGGCACAGCCCAGGCTCGGCCCGGCTCTGAAGCGAGCTGTTAGCTGCGCTGCCAAGGCCCCAGGGGAAGTCACGGGACTGGGGTGTGCTTCCAAGTGACCCAAAGGACGGAGCGGGCGAGGGGGCTGGCCCAGTGCTCCCGAAGCTGGGGTACAGGGGTGGCGCTTCCGGCCTCACAAACGTCCAGCCTTGACAAGAGCTTCTAAAGACGTAAAAAGCAAGGACGCCGCAGGGGAGACGTGCCATGAGCACAGCAAATGGTCTGCCACCCACAGGCCAGACCAGGGCCCCAGGGAGAGGCCTGGGACCCCAGGGCGCGAAGACCGACCCTGCTGACCAGGGCCAGGCCTGCGCCAGGGCCTGCGGCCACAGGCTGCACTCAAGGCCTGCCCACGCCCGCAGAAGGAGAACAGCCACCCCGGCGAGGAGGACAGGGAAGCAGGCCTGGGAGGGACCCAGCCGCACGCATGGCAAGCGGCCGGGCTGACGGGCCTGAGGGCGCTCAGGAACAAGTGTCGGCCGACGTTTTTTGCTGCATTTGATAAGTCCCTGTCAGTGTCTCTCTTTTTGTTAAACTTTCTATATTAAAGTCATGAAAAGCAGGGAGAAAACAGCATGAAAAACCATCCCCTGGGACTTCCCGGCGGTCCAGTGGCTGAGACTCCACACGCAGGGGCTGAGGTCAGGGACCCCTTAGGCCGCAGCCACGAGCCCGGGTGCCGCCAACTGCAGAGCCCGCGCAGCCAGGCTCCTTACTTGGTTTTTTAAAAACACCATCCCTCCTCACACACACAGACGTGGGAGCAGGGCCCGGGTCGCCCACCGGCTTCTCAGCGAGTGGGGCCACCTTCCCTTCCCAGCCAGCTGTAACTCCACGACAGGCCCTGCGCGTTCAGAACAGCTCAGGTGGAGGTCAGGGGACGTGAGAGAAGCCCCCCCGCCAGCCCCAAAAAGCCCAGAGTCAGCCTCTGGAGGGGCGCAGTTATGGGCCTTGCTGGTTCCTGGAACGCCCCCTGCCCGACTGCACAGATCACGGCCAGGAGCCCCGGGGGCCTGTGCACACCTCCTGGCGGGACCCCCGGCCCCTAGCCAGGCAGCTGCCTGCACCGGGCGCCGCCCCTCAGAGCCCGAGCAGGCGAGTGACAGCCAGCTGGTCAGAGCCCCCTCTCCTGAGAAACCCCACCAGCGCGGACGCCCCAGATGCCCGCCTCAGCACCCAGGCCTGCTGGGCAGACCCTCTGAAAACCGCACGTCCCTCCATGGCGCTGAGCAGAGGAGAACCCCATGGGGTGGGCACGCCCTTCAGCCCTCACAGGGAGGCACGGGCAGTCTAAGGGCGACCCCGGTCCGAGGAGGCCAAGCGGGACTCCCGGCCGCAGGCAAGAAGGCGCCTGGGGAGGCTGGCCCCCGCCTGGGAGGTGCACAGGGGCAGGCGGTCCGCCCCCGGGATAGCACACGGGTGAGCCACCAGCGAGAGGGGCGTCTGGCTAAGGGGGGTGATGGGGAGATTTCTCTCCCCCTACTTCTGCAACCTTTTATAAATCTGAAGTTATTTCAGAACAAAAACTTGAAACTAATAAAAGGACCAGACGTGACAGGATACCGAGGCCGGTCTCCACGTGCACTGGGCCTGTTCCACGGTCCACTCCTGGCAGCGACCCCAAGCGCAGGATGAAGGCAAACGTCCCCGTGTGCCTGCCCCCCCCTGCAGAAGCAGACACGGGGACCATGAGCAGGGACGACCAGACCCCAGTCCTCAGCAGACACCCCAGGGGCCGGGTCCACGCTGCGCCCCCAGGATGCCTGGCCCACCAGGGGTCCACACGCCTGGGGGACATGGGACACACCCCACTCGGCGCTGGCTTCAGCCCCAGACACACGGGAGCCCGAGAGAGGCGCTCAGAAATGCCCAAGACGCGGCACAGCCACCATGAAGCGCCAGGCTCCCCACACTGGGCTTCACTGACTCTCAGTGCCCACAGGCTGGCCTGTGCCCAGGCCCCACCCCACCCCCGAAGGCCCTCGGGGGCAGAGCCTGGAGCTGGCCGCCAGCCCACACACCACCACCCCAAATTCAAGTACAGGGAAACCAGCAAAGTCACGGTAGGGTCAGCGCGGACACATGGCACCCACGTGGCGCGGGCCCCCAGCTGGGCGCTCACCCCGTGGGGCAGGGGCAGACTCGCAGCCGGCTCCCCGCACCACGGCCACCCCGCACTCCCGACCTGGGCTCTGTCAACAGCCCCTCCCCAAGGACCCGGCGGGGGGCTGCCTGGCAGCACCCACACACATAGGGCGCCCAGAGCCACGCTCCCACCCGCAGGGGCCAGAGGCGCCCCCGTTTCCCCAGGCCACGGCCCATCAGAACTTTAGAAAGCGTAATAAAACTAGCTGCCAGGAAAGAAGGCAGACGAGACTCAGGCCCAGAGCCCTCGCTGCCACCTTCAACAAGCGCTAAGCGCGTGAGCTCAGCAGCCCGAGGCCCCGCCGTCCAGCCGGGCCCTGGGGTTTCAGTCGCGGCCTCTAGGGATGCGACGCCGAGCCCCCGCCCTGGCCAGGGCCCCGTCAGGGCTCGTGAGGCAGCGTCCACGGTGAGCAGCGGCGCGGGAACCGTCGGGGCGGCCACGTGGGCCTGACGCGGCCCCTCCCCACGCCCAGACCAGCACCCACGGCACCGAGTGCCGGCGGCCTGCAGCTCGGCAGGCGCTTCACTCAGCCAGCCACCCCGAGACCCAGAGGCTCCGACTCCACACGCCCCTTCTCCCGGCCCGTGTCCTCCCGCGACGGCCTCTTCCGCCCTCTGCCCTCACGCACAAGGCAGAGAAAGCGGATGAGGAAACAGGCTCCAAGGAGCGCAGCGACCCCCCAGGGGCAAGGGCCGCTGCTCCAGGGGAAGGGCGGGGCCAGCTCAGGCGGGAGAGCAGGGCGGGCGACCGCGCTCGCCTTCCGACCTGGCCTCTCGGGTCTTCCCCAGCTTCAAACATGTCGCTTCTACGTCGGGGAGAAAGTCCCTCTAAGTGAAGAACAGGGGAGACAGGGGGCAGGCAGGCAGACGGGCACAGCTCCCGAGCTCGCTGCAGGCTGGGCCCTCCCGGCAACGGGACCGGGAGGCCAGGAGGGCCCCAGCCGGGGCAGCACTCAGGCGCTCCCGAAAGGGCCGATGCCGCGCCTGGCCGCGCCTGGAGCAGCCGCAGGGCTGAGCCACACAGCCAGCCGGCCTGACCGCGGGCCTGGGGCCCTCGGGCAGGAGGGAGCACAGGCTCAGGGCACCCACACCTCTGCCCTGGGGTCTGTTACTAGACGCCAAAAAAGCGACCTTTGTAGTGTAAACGTGCTGCATGAGAAAAACTAAACCAACTATCTGCCTCCTGTTGAGAACAGTCTCAAAATTAGTGTGTCTGAACTATCTTTTTCACTTGCAAACAACTTTTTAAACCATGCAAACTACGAAGCACTCACAGTCCCCGCCAGCACCCCCAGCCTTCTCAGCCGACCCTCCCCTCAGCCGAGAGAGGGGCCTCCTCTTCTGAGACCTCTGCAGCCGGTGCCTGAGCCGTCCTGGCGGCAGCTCTGTCCCATGGCTGTGGAGAGCGCAGGGGGTCGCCCCCACTGACCCCCTCTAGGGCCTGGATCCTAAGGCCATACCGCAGACCACAGCCTCAGGAAGAGAGCAGTGGCCGTGAGCTTGGGCCTCCCAGCCGCCCCAACACCCTACATGCTGACCTGACGTCAGGGTCTCCGCAGACTCTGGGCAACAGCGACGGCCAGGCCCACGGCCACGCACACTCGCCCAGGTGCGCCGCTGACCTCCGCTCTGAGCCAGGGAGGGCAGGGCAAGGGCCTGTCGCTCCTCCGCTTGGCCCCCATGAGGCGGCACCTCCGACCCCAGGAGCCCATGCTTCCCAGCTGCGCGCCTCCCCCTCTGGCGGACGGACAGATGGACGGACGGGCAGTGGGCACCACATGGGACTGGACAGAGGGCAGCACCTTGGACCGCTGGCTTCTCAATTTATAAAGTCACAACTTTTATTTACTTTGATGTTAGTAAACCTGAAAAGTTTGGGGTCTTAAACAAAACCTCTTGATACAAATCCTATACTTTCCAACCCTCGGGTAGAAATGCAAGTGAAGTCAAAGTGAATTCGCTCAGTCGTGTCCGACTTTCTGTGACCCCATGGACTCTTGCATACTAGGCTCCTCCATCCACAGGATTTTCCAGGCAAGGGTACTGGAGTGGGTTGCCATTTCCTTCTCCAAATGCAAGTGACACTGTCTTAAAAAGTCAGACCGACTTATTTGCAAAGAGACACTTGGTTTTACCAGAAGTCTTCTCCAGATAAGAGGGATGATAAGTGCTTTCTATTCACTGTCTGAATTTACTGACTCTGTTATCTAAGTACTTTTCTTCTCTTGGACACTTCTAACTCATAACAAACACCCAGGAAGCGCCTGCTCCTCGGGCACAAGGCAGGACTTCCCCGGCAGCGCCACCACACGGGCCGCCCTGCGGCAGCCCCCTGAAGCCGCTCTCCCTGCCTCTCTGCCGCTGATGGGAAGTCTCAGGCCCCGGGCCCTCAACACTGGAGCCTGTGTTTAAGGCCTTCCCAAACCACGGTGCTCACAGGTCTGCTAAGAAATTCCCCAAGCCACTTACCTGGTGTTCCCAACAAGAGCATTTTTAAATCCAATGAAATAAAAACAGGAAGTCAGTAGCAAGAGAGACAAGCAGAAGGGGGAGAGCCTAGAGATGGGGGTGGCCGGCAGGATCCGGACCCACCACCAGGACCACTCGAGAAAGAGAACCCCATGCTGACCAGGCGACGCTCATCTGAGAGAAATGGTTGGGAAACCAGACAGCCCGTGCCCCAACAGGAAGGAAGGCAGAGTCTCCCGCCAGGGTCCCCGTCAGCCCCACTCTCGTCTCCACCGTGTCTGCCTCACCCGGCCACAGTGCCTAAATTCAGCAAATTAAACATCCCACCAGGGGACTCCCTGGTGATCCAGCGGGTGGGAGTCCGCCTCCCAGTGCAAGGAACATGGGTTCAGTCGCTGGTTGGGGACCTGGGCCCCCACATGCTGCAGGGCAACGGAGCCCACGTGCTCAGCGCCACACGCCACAGAGGATCCCATGCACCGCAGTTAAGACCTGATGCAGCCAGATAAATAAATGCGTGCGTTTTTTCAGTCCACACAAGATCCCCAAACGCTGCCGTGAGCACGGCGAGGAAGGCAGAGAGGACAGCGGCCCCTGGGCACCCGAGGTGGGGCTGCGGCCAGGCGAACTCAGCCCTGAGCCTCGAGGAGACCAGACACACACACACACGGCCCCGCCTCAGACCCGAGTCTCTGACAACAGCCACGCTCCCGCCCAGGGCAGCGGTAACAAGGCCTCCGTGGGAGCGGCCTCAGGGCTGGGCAGACGGCGCGTGGCGGGCCCGCGCAGAGCCTGCGCCTCTGCAGCGCTCACCTCTGCGGGGGAATGTAGGGCGCACGCACGGGCGGCAGGGCCGCGCAGGGCTCCCGGGCCGTCTTCTTGGCCTTCTTGGCTTTCTTCCTGACCTTGGACGTGGACCTGACCGCTTTGACCGAACTCTCCTTCCGACAGACGCCGTTTTTCATCTCCACGTCCCCGTAAATGTTCAGAGGCCTGCGGGTGCAGCCGGGGGGCGTGTGGACGTCACAGTAAGCGGTCTTCCTGACAGAGAAGGTGGCGGCGCCGCCGGCCAGCTCCTTCACGGGCTCCATCTTCATATAGAGGCCGGCCCGCTGGGCGCACGTCACGTGGAAGGCGGTGTAGCAGTTGGCCTTGTGGCACTGGATGCAGGCGCCCACGCCCTTCTGCTTGCAGAGGTAGCAGGTCAGCTTCCAGCGCGCGGGGGGGATGTTCCGCACGCCGTCGATGGGCTCGATGAAGACGGTGTTGGCGAAGCCCACCTCGGGGATCCACAGCGCGCACACCACGTGGCCCCAGCGGTCGTCGTCCGTCTTCTTGAAGGCGCCGCCCTTGTTGGGGCAGAGCACGCAGTCGGCCGGCCGGGCCCGGGACTGCAGGCAGTGGCGGCAGAGCCACTGGCCCTCGGGGATGTAGGGCACGCCGTAGCACTCCTGGTGCACCGCCAGGTTGCACATGTCGCAGAAGAGGATCGCGTTGCTGTTCTGGCACTCGCCGTCCATGCACACGCAGCACACCGCGTCCTCGTCGATCAGGCACTGCTGCTCCCCCTGCTTCTGCTTCTCGCAGTGTGAGGCCTTCTCGAAGCGATCCATGAGGAACTCGAACACGCTCTGCGACACGGCCGACACGCAGTCGCCCCTGCGCTTCTCGTTGACGATCTCCAGCCAGGCGTAGTCCTCCTCGTCCATGTCGTACTCCACCTCGTTGTCCAGCTCCTCGGCCGACTTCTCCACGAACTTGTAGTACACGGGGGGCCGCCGCGGCGCCGACGGGGGGCTGTACTCCACCAACCGCACCTTGGGCTCGGGGAGGGTGCTGGCAGAGGCAGGTGCGCCGTGGGCACTGGGTGGGGCGTCGCCTTTCTTCTTGACCCGGTTGTTCTTGTGCCGCTTAGTTCTCAAGCACACAGGCGGCCGCTCGCTGTTCTCCTTGTTGCTGTTGCACTCGCTCATCTCCTGGGCGGTGAGGTCATCTTCCAGGATGATCTCCAGGGGGTCGAAGATGCTGATCCTGTGCAGGCGCCCCTCGATCTCAATCTCCACCATCCTCTGGGCTTGAGCGTAGGTCAGGGTCTCTCGTGTGGGGGAGTGCTTGGTGCTGCCGGGGGAGGAAGGGTGCCTCGCTGCAGCGCGATGACCTCGGCCTTTCCTCCTCATTTGGCACTGACTCCCTGCAACGGACAGACGACACGTGAGCACCACGCAGAAGACAGGAGAGGCGAAAACCACCCAGCACGTGTGCGAAGAACTGACCAACTGGCACTAAATCCAAACACAACTCCCAGCTAACCTGCCCGAGGCTCCCCAAATCACTCATCCTGGACTCACGAAGGCACCTCCACAACCGCCACCAGCCACTGCCACCAGGCCACGCCCCCCAAGGACTCCCAGGACCAGAGCAGAAGGCAGGCAGTCAGGAGGGCCCCCAGAGGCACACAGGGGGACGAGTCCCTCCAGAATGCTGACGCCCACTGCTCACTGGTCGCCTTGGATCCACCCCTAGCGAGTTCGGGTCGCAGTCCCGAGCCCAAGACAGTACATGCACAGAGCTGCCCTCCTGCAGGCTCTGGCCACTGCCTGACCTCCGCTGCTGCCTAGGAGAGAGCCCTCAGCCCGCCACTGTCGCCAGAAACACACCCTGCACAACCACGCGGAGGCACAGGCCACCGGCCACGCCAGGACCCACGAAGGCAGCCCCACACTGGCCTGGGCAGGCTTCACCCCCGGAGACCCCACCCAGCCTCTGCAGGGCCTCAGAAGTGGCCACCGCATGCCAGCCACCTGCCTGCCCCTCGGGGACCTTCTTGCTGCTGGCTTGACCACAGTGCTGGGCCATCATCCTGTCACAGTGAGGGCAACCCACAGACCCCCTCGCCATCCACAGAGTGCTCCTCCCCTCTACCAGGTGCAGCAAGGCTCAGGCGCTCAAAGCCTTGGCCATGGAGACTTTTGAGCACTTGCTCTTGTCAGACATCAGCCACCAGCAAGTGCTACTTCCAGTCTTCCGCTCCTGACGATCCCTGACTCTGGTCCACCAGCCGCCAAGCAGGGTGACCCCTTAGGAACTGATGACAACGCCCTCTCCCCTCCAAACCACCGCATGCCACCGACAGGAAGCCGAGTGATGCCGACAAGACTGGCTGACACGCGTGCCAGGTGGAGCCCAAGGCCCCGCTGGACAAGGCCCGCCTGAGCGGGAATCGCAGCAGGCCTGAAACGCAGCCCTTCAGACAGACCCTTCAGACTGCGCTTTTCCTTCTCTTTTGTCAAACAGAAATGCTTATGTGAAATCTGACAAGAATGCCCTACAAAGAGGAGCCTGAGAGCCACCATGGGCAAACCAACCCTAACCCACCTGCATCTCCACGTCCCAGGGGCCCACAGCCCTGCATTCCTGGGGTGCAGTCAGCCAAGCTGCCCCCCAGCTGGCCCTGGCCCTGCCACCCCTTCTGGGGGAGAGGGGCAAGTCCCCCTGCTGTCAACACCCCAGCCTGCAGGAGGGCCCCCAGTGCAGCCGCAGGGGTCCTTTGGGGTGGGGCAGAAGCCACAGTTGGTTACTCAGCAGAAGAAAGGCAAACGTGTAATTTTCTCCTCCAGAGCACAGTACCAACGGCACTAACCAGAACCGGCTCTTCAAAACCCACATGCTCCTGAAGTGACCGAGACTTTGTATCTGGCCACTCACTGTAAGGACAGCACTTACTGGTCACGGCAGCTCTGCAATCTGAAAGCTCGACGGTGACAGGGACAGAAGGCGCAGGTTGCTCTGCAGACCACCTCACCAGGCCACCATTCCCCTACACCCCAGGCTCCGAACCTCCAACCTCTGTCCACCTGGAGCTTCCGTGCAGGACAAAGGTTCCCACGTGGAGGCCATCGGCAGCCCCTCCAGACCCTTCTGATAAATGCCCCTTGAAAAGCCGTGTGGCCACAAGAGAGGAACGCGGCACCCAGGGCCGGTTCACCTTCCAACACCGCCTTTCCCGCCTGGCCCTAGGAAAGCCACGAGCACCCTCACGCAGGGGCGGCACGCAGCGCCGCCCCCGCGACCCTTCTCGGGCGGTGGGCGGCTCCTCCGGCGGGGCCCGCCTGCAGCGCGTGCCCCGTAAATTACAACCAGGTCACTTCTTCCTGGGGGCCCGGAGGCCACCCGCCGCGGGCGCGGGAGGGGGCGGCCGCCCGGGTCCGCGCGGCCCTGGAACAGGAAGTTTCCCGTCCGGGCTCAACAAGCCCAGCGCGTCCGTTACATAACGCGACCCTTGGGCAAACGCTCGGCCGGGGACGCCGAGACCCCGGGCCGCCCCCACCTCGCCCGGCGGCCGGGCGGCCTCCCGCCCCGTCCAGCCTCCCGCCCGCCGGCCTCGCCTCCCTCCCTGTCGAGCTCCCCGGCCGCCCGGGCTCCCGCCCCGGCCCAGCCTCCCACCCAGGCCTTGCAGCCTCACGGCCG
>SJYT01064812.1:124033-147963 GCA_006410635.1 Cephalophus harveyi
TGGGCCTAACAAAGGCAAGGAGACGGTATCGGTATTACTTTGTAATGTTCTATCGACATTTTTTGGCAGGAGTAAGATTAAAATCCTTCTTCTTGATCTGCCTCTAACCTTTCATTTAGTAGACTGTACTTTTGCAAACAAAATACTCTTTAAATGATATTTTCTTACTTTGCAATTCAGGGAAAATCATTTTTACCCACAATTAAATTCCAAGAGAAATCTAATTATTTGCATAGGTTCAATAGAAATCAGCCCTCTTTTTTTACCAGGATGTAATTAGACAAATGGAGAAGGGAATGGCAACCGACTCCAGTGTTCTTGCCTGGAGAATCCCACGGATGGAAGAGCCTGGCGGGCTGCAGTCGATGGGGTTGCAAAGAGCCGGGCACGACTGAATGACCGACACTAATCAGACGAAAGGACTGTGCTGCCGTGGCCTGAGACGGGGGCACACTTGAGAACACCTCTCCTGTGATTCAGGGTGACCCGTCCACCTGTGGAACCAGGGCCCACAGGCCCACACGAGGGCCTGGACGATGGTGTGCTCGGGTTCAGCTTCGGATGCAGTCAGGCAGACAGGAACTGTGCCCAACCCCTAGGTCCTTGTGAAAAGAGAAACTCACCCACATGCACAGGTGTTGCAGGCAAGAGAAACTGGAATCTCAGGCGTGCTAGAGACTCAACCCCACATTCCTGGTGAAGACATCTCCAGACAGAAGTGGATTTTCCGGCCGTGGTTGTTAGGTAACCCTGTGTGACTTTGCTGTGCCAGCCCAGTGAGGAGGCGCAGATGTGTTAATTACCACTTCTTTCAGCACCTGTGTAGGTGAGTCAGGTCCAAACACAAAAAGACTGGCTTTCTGTGAAGAACCACCTTTGGAGAATATGTATCCTCATAGCGGGGGACTACTTAAACATTTCCAAAACATGAATGTGCGAGAGGATGGTGGTGGGTCCTTTCTGTGGGAGGCTGAGTGTGTTCCAGCAGA
Source organism: Cephalophus harveyi (assembly GCA_006410635.1). NCBI lineage: Eukaryota > Metazoa > Chordata > Mammalia > Artiodactyla > Bovidae > Cephalophus > Cephalophus harveyi. The sequence goes on from SJYT01064812.1 coordinate 125,023, forward strand.
CCCACCAAGGGACTTTTGGATTCTCTAGGTTGTGTGTCTGTCTGTCTTGCTGTTTACTACTGATTATGATTTTTAATAACTCAGAAAAGGTAGATTGCAGAAAATGGATGGGTAGGTAATAAGATTCTTGTCTGATAGCATTGCAAATGAATTTTCCCAGCGGTGACAGAATTTATTTCTGCAGAAAAGGTTAGTTGGAAGAGGTTGCAGTTTTACAGCCCTGTAGAACATTAACCCGGTTTTAATCTAAATCAGCACGCTTACTCAAGCAAGCTTTTTTTCAGCCACTCACTACACATCCTTCTCTCTCTCCAGGGTTTTGAACCAGCCTCACCATTATGCTGGTTTCCTCGTTAACGAGGTAACTAAATCTTGGACACATCCTCACTTCAGAGCTGGGGAGTCGTATTCTTAACTTTTGAAAATCACACTTGGGCAGCTCTGTATCTCTTTGCGTCCTCAGCGTCTCCTCTAAAAGATGTAACAGATGCCCCTAACCCAACACACCTGACGCCCGGCTCCTGGCCTCCGTCCCCAAACTGCTCCGCTGGTGTCTCCCCATATGTTATGGGTTGAATTGTGTCCTCCCCACAGAGATAGGTTGGCACCTTCATGCTCAGTACCCGTGGACATGACCTTGCTTGGAAATAGGGTCCCTGCCAGCGATCGAGGTCACTGGGGGTGGCCCTGAGCCCATGAGTGGTGTCCCCACAAGCAGAGGGAACTGTGGACGCAGACTCCAGGGAGAAGGCCGCGAGAGCACAGAGGCAGAGGCTGGAGGGATGCGGCTGCCTGCCCGGGAACGCCAGGAGTGAGCCCCAGAGCCGGGGGAGGCGGGAAGGATGCTCCCGGCGGGCTTCGGGGGGGGTCAGCGCCCGACAGCAGAGCTCCGACGCCCCGCCTGCAGGGCTCTGGGGTCGGCGCCGCGCTGCCGCTGGCCCTGTCGCGCTCTGTCGGGGCGTGCGGCCCGCCCATCCGCCGCCTCGGGTGGCGGTGCCTCCACGTGCCCTGAGAGGCGCTCCTGCTGCCCACGCCTGTGGTTGTCGCTGTTCGGTTGCCAAGTTGTGTCTAACTCTGTGACCCCGTGGACTGCGGCACGCCAGGCTCCTTTGAGCCGCCAGCGAATCCTGCGAGCTCCCCTCGGAGGTGTCCGGAACCAGCCCAATGTCTGTCCCTGCTACACCCCGGGTGCCAGGCTTCCGTCTCTCACCTGTGTCATCCAGGTGTCCTGCCCGGTCTCTCCGCCGCCCCTGGCCTCGGGTGACTCTCCTCTGGACAGCAGCCCACGTGATACCATCACCCCTGTGCTCGGAACCTCCCGGTGGCTCCGCAGTCTCTCTCAGAATCAATCGGAGCCAAAGTCCTCAACTCGACAACCAAAAAATAGCCAGATGAAAGAATCGACAAATGAACTGAGCAAACACTTTCCCGGAGAAGGCCTGCAGATGGCCAACAAGCACGTGAGAAGATGCCCACGTCCCTGGCCGCCATGGAAGCGCAGCCCAGAGCCGCGGGGAGGAGCGCCTCTGGGTGTGCAGTGGATGGGAGCCCACCCTACAGCCCAGGGGACGCGGGTTCCATCCCCAGTCCGGGAAGACTCCACATGCCACGGAGCAACTAAGCCCCACACAACTCCTGAGCCCACGTGCCTCGATCCTGTGCTCACAGGAGAAGCCGCCGGAGTGACAAGCCCGTGCCCCGCAGTGAGGAGTAGCCCCAACTTGCTGCAACTAGAGAAAGCCCACGTGCGGCATCCAAGACCTAGCACAGCCAAAGTAACAGATTCATTAATTTAAAAAAAAACACAATGAGATACCACCTCACACCCTCTAGAGTGCCTAGAATCAAAAAATTAGGGGACTCCCCTCACAGCCCAGTGGTTAGGACTCCAACCTTCCAGGGCTGGGGCCGGGGTTCAATCCCTGATGGGGGAACTAGGATCCTGCAAGCCATGTGGCAAAAAAAAAAAAAAAGAACAGATAATAACAAGTATTGGTGAGGATGTGAAGTTGGAACCCTCTTGCATTGCTGGTGGGAATGGAAAATGGTACAGCTGTTTTGGAAAACAGCTGGGCAGTGCCTCAGGAATTCCACTCCTAGGTATGTGCCCAAGAGAAAGGAAGACCCAGGCACACACAGAATGTGTCCCTGAACATTCACAGGAGTGTCGTTTGCAATAGCCAAGAGGTGAAGCAAACCAAATATCCATCAGCTGGTCAATGTCTAAATGTGGTCTCTCCATACATGCTGCTGCTGTTGTTCAGTCAGTCATGTCTGACACTTTGTGACCCCACAGACTGCAGCACACCAGACTTCCCTGTCCTTCACCATCTCCTGGAGCTTGCTCAAACCCCACTGAGTCGGTGATGCCACCCAACCATCTCATCCTCTGTCGTCCCCTTCTCCTCCCACCTTCAATCTTTCCCAGCATCAGGGTCTTTTCCAATGAGTCAGTTCTTTGCATGAGGTGGCCAAAGTATTGGAGTTTCAGCTTCAGCATCAGTCCTTCCAGTGAACATTCAGGACTGATTTACTTTAGGATGGACTGGTTGGATCTCCTTGCAGTCCAAGGGACTCTCAAGAGTCTTCTCCAACACCACAGTTCAAAAGCATCAATTCTTTGGCACTCAGCTTTCTTTATGGTCCAACTCACATCCATACATGACCACTAGAAAAACCATAGCCTTGACTAGATGAACCTTTGTTGGCAAAGTCATGTCTCTGCTTTTTAATATGCTGTCTAGGTTCGTTGTAGCTTTTCTTACAAGGAGCAGGTGTCTTTTAATTTCATGGCTGCAGTCACCATCTGCAGTGATTTTGGAGCCCAAGAAAATAAAGTCTCTCACTGTTTCCATTATTTCCCCATCTATTTGCCATGAAATGATGGGACCAGATGCCATGATCTTAGTTTTTTGAATGTGGAGTTTTAAGTTTTAAGTCAGTTTAATGACTCTCCTCTTTCACCTTAATCAAGAGGCTCTTTAGTTCCTCTTCACTTTCTGCCATAAGGAGGGTGTCATCTGCATATCTGAGGTTATTGATATTTCTCCCGGCAACCTTGCTTCCAGCTTGTGCTTCCTCCAGCCTGGCATACATGGAGTATTAGCTTATAGAGCTCAGTTACTGAGTTGTGTCCAAGTCTTTGCAACCCCATGGACTGTGCCACGCAAGGCTCCTCTGCCCACGGTAGTTTTTCAAGCAGGAAATACTTGAGTGGGTTGCCATTTCCTCCTCAAGGGGATCTTTCCAACCTGGGGATCAAACCCAAGGTGAAGGTGAAGTCGCTCAGTCGTGTCCGACTCTTTGCGACCCTGTGGACTGTAACCTACTAGGCTTCTCCGTCCATGGGATTCTCCAGGCAAGAGTACTGGAGTGGATTGCCATTTCCTCCTCAAGGGGATCTTTCCAACCTGGGGATCAAACCCACATCTGCCGCATTGGCAGGCAGGTTCTGTACCACTGAGCCACCAGGGAAGCCCAAATGGAGTACTTTTCAGCAATAAAAAGGCATGAAGTGCTGAAATGGGCCCCGGCAGGGATGGATCTTGAATCGTGTTCTGCAGAGTGAAAGGGACAGAGCGTCACCGATCACGTGACCCCATTCACATGAAATGTCCAGGACCGGCGAGCCCGTGGAGACAGAGCAGATTTGCTGTTGCCAGGGCCGTGGTCAGGCCGGTGGGCGTGGGGTTTCTTACGGGAAAGAAGTTTCTTCTAAAACTGCCTCTGGCAAGGGTTGCACAACCAGGTGCATAAACTAGAAACTATCGAGCTTTGCTTTTTTTGGGCCACACCATGCTGCTTGTAGGAACTTAACTCCCCAGCCGGGGACGGAGCCATGGCTCGCAGGGACGGCACCAAGTCCCAGGCACTGGGCCGCCAGGGAACGCCCTCGAATTGCACATTTCAAAGGAGCGAACTGTAGGGCATGTGAATTATAGCCCAATAAAGCTGTCTTCCCTGATGGCTCAGATGGTTAAGCATCTGCTTACAATTCGGGAGACCGGGGTTCAATTCCTGGGTCGTGAAGATCCTCTGGAGAAGTCAATGGCACCCCATGCCAGTACTTGTGCCTGGAAAATCCCATGGATGGAGCAGCCTGGTAGGCTACAGTCCACGGGGTCCCAAAGAGTCAGACACGACTGAGCGACTTCACTTTCACTTTTTTCGCTTTCTTTCAAAGCTGTCTTAAAATACACTGAATAATCACATAAATTAAAAAATTAAAAATCCTAACACTAGACAGTAGATGATTTAGACTCACCTCTTCCTGCTCCCCCAACTAAATATAACTTTAAAAATTGTGAAAAGGGCTGCCCTGGTGATTCACTGGTAAAGAATCTGCGTGCCAGTGCAGCAAACAGGTTCAATCCCGGATCCAGGAAGATCCCACATGCCACAGAGCGGCTAAGTCCACACGCCACAACTCCAGAGCCTGGGAACCAACTCTACTGAAGACCCCGGCCCAAGCCTGCGCTCTGCAAGCGAAGCCACCGCAATGAGAAGCCTGGACACAACAGCGCAGCGCGAGAGCGGCCCCTGCTCGCCGCAACCAGAGAGAAGCCCAGCACAGCCAAAATGAATAGATAAAAAGATCACATACAAAAAAGAAAGAACTTACAGCAGAGGGAAACGATCAACAGATACCAATAGTGAAATGAATCAGGTGCTGTGAGAGACTGTAAGGAGCTGCCACAAAAATGCCTCTGTAACCAATTACAAGTTATCCTGAAACAAGTAGAAAAATAGAAAATCTTCTTGCATAGAAACAAGCTATTAAAAAGTCAAATGGAATCACAGAACTGAAAAATACACCAAAATTTTAAACTCACTGAATGGGCTCAATAACACAAGGAATTGTGTTATGACAGAAAGTCTATGAACTAGAGAACAGAATAGGAGAAATTACCCAGCCTGAACAACCAAAAGAAAACAGGCTGAAGGAAAACAAACAAAAAATAAAAGCAAAAACACAACCAAAAACCTCTTGAAAGCAGACAGAAATAATACACTGCCTGTAAGGGAAGAAAAACTGGATTAACATTGGCTTTTTTATCAGAAACCACAGAGGCCAGAAGGAAGTGCCACATTTTTCAAATGCTGGAAGGAAAGGACTGTCGACCACGAAGTGCATATCTAGCGAAAAATGCTTCAAGAATGAAGGGGGGCTTCCCTGGTGGCTCGGCGGTGAAGACTCTGCCTGCCAGCGCTGGAGACAGCTGGTTCAGTCTCCCCTACCGGAGACCCTGCGGCCGAAGAGCAGCTCAGCCCGCGGGCCATAGTCATCGAGCCTGTGCGCTGGAGGCTCACCCACAGCTGCTGAGCCCTCGGGCCCTAGAGCCCACGCGCGGCAGCGAGAGGAGCCGCTGCAGTGAGAAGCCGGCACAGCGCGCTAGAGAGTGGCCCTGCTCACGGCAACCAGAGAAAAGCCACGCGGCAACAGAGACCCGGCAAGTAGACAACGTGCGCCAAAGCCTCAGCTGGCGAAGAGGAAGAACGTTTAAACAGACAAACAAAAAAGAACGAAGGAGAGGGACTTAGCTGGCTGTCCAGTGGTTAGGGCTTTGCACTTCACTGCCAAGGGCCTAGGTTTGATCTCTGGTCGGGGAACTGGGACCCCCTTGCCACACAGCACAGCCAAAAAGAGAAGGGAGGGGAAACAGAGACACCCACAGACAAAGAAAACGAAAAGGACTTGTCACTAGCAGAACTACCCCGAAGGAGTCGCTAAAGGAAGTTCTTCAAACAGAGATGATACCAGAAGGCTTAACCCCTCAGAAAGGTAAGAAAAACAGCAGAATGGGTAAAACAGGGGGAAATGTAACAACAGTTCTCATCACGCCCCTCTTATGTCACGCTGGGTGGCTGAAGCAACACTGTGACACCGTCTGATGTGGCGCTGAGCGTACATGTAAGGAGGACGGGCACGTCTAGTTTTTAAATGGGAACAGTAAAGGGGGTGTGGAGAGGCGACGGCACCCGCTCCAGGACTCTTGCCTGGAGAACCCCATGGTGGCGGAGCCTGGGCGGCTGCAGTCCACGGGGTCACGAAGAGTCAGACACGACTGAGCCACTTCACTTTCCCTTTCCTGCACTGGAGAAGGCAATGGCAACCCACTCCAGTGTTCTTGCCTGGAGAATCCCAGGGGCGGGGGAGCCTGGTGGGCTGCCGTCTCTGGGGTCGCACAGAGTCGGACACGACTGACCGACTGAACTGAACGGAACGCATTGTTTATCATGTTATCATTTATTATATATTAAAATCACATAAAGTAGATTGCAGAGCAAAGAAAATTGCTAGAATCAAAGAGGAATGTCACATAATGATAAAAGAATCAATCCAGTTGGAAGACATAATGATTGTAAGTGTTTACACACCAAACAACAGAGTTAAGAACATATACAGTGGGACTTCTCTGGTGGCCCAGTGGTTAAGACTTCGCTTCTGACGCAGGGGGTGTTGGTTCAATCCCTGGGTGGACAACTAAGATACCATTTGCCACATGGTGTGGCCAAAAAAAATATATATATACATATATGTGTGTGTATTTGTGTGTGTGTGTGTGTGTATAGCAAAATATAATAGAGCTGAAAGAATAGACAAATCTAAAATTATAGCTTTTACTTAGGGACTTCCACTGCCCCCCATTTACTCCAGTCAGCAAATGACGGAACGTCTACACAGAGTCAACGAAGATTTAGAAGAAGGCAAAACCATCACCAAGCAACAGGGCCTAAAGGGCATTTACAGAACCGTCCACCAACAGCAGAATAAGCATCCTTTCCAAGCATCCGTGGAACACTGACCAAGATAGACCATACCCTGGGCCATAGAACAAACTTCAAGAAATGTAAAAGGATTGAAGTCATGTAGCACATGTTGTCCAGTCACCCGTGCATGCGCTCACTCAGCCGAGTCTGGCTCTTTGCAACCCCATGGACTGTAGCCCACAGGCTCTTCTGTCCATGAGCTCTCCCAGGCAAGAATACTGGAGTGGGTTGCCATTCCCTTCTCCAGGGGATCTTCCCGGCCCAGGGAATGAATCTTTTGCACTGGCAGGCAGACTCGTTACCCCCGAGCAACCTGGAAAGCCCTTGTCCCGTCAGTAGACCAAACAGAACAAAGGCTGACCTCCTCCCTGCACGAGCAGCTTCTCCAGCAGACTGTCTTCTGATTTCATCTGCAGCATCAGCTCTTCCTGATTTCTTTGGACTTGAACTTCGACCCTCCAGCCCCTCTGATCAGATCTTGGACCCACTAAGCCTCTGCAATCTCATGAGCCAATTGCTTAAAATAAACACACACACACACATTATTGGTTGTTTCTCTGGAGAACCGTCGTACAAAGCAGAAGGCAAAAAAGAAAAATAAATTAAAAATATTAGGGGGAAAATAGGGGTCCCGCTACGAGCCCCACACGCAGTAAAAGGATAATAAGCAAATATCATGAGCAACTCTGGATCTTCCCTGGAGGCTCAGTGCGAAAGAGTCCGCCTGCTGATGCAGTAGACTCGGGTTCGGTCCCCGGGTCGGGAAGGTTCCCCGGAGGAGGAAATGGCAGCCCACTCCAGTATTCTTGCCTGGAGAATCCCGTGGACAGGGGAGCCTGGTGGGCTACCGTCCATAGGGTCGCAAAGAGTCCAAAGTGACTTAGCGGCTAAACAACAACAAGAGCAACTCGACAGACAAAATTTGACAGCTGAGATGAACTAATCTCTTAAAAAACACCAACTACCACTATTCCCTCAAAATAAAACAGATGATTTAAAGAGTCATATAACTATTAATGAAGTGGAATTCATAATTTAAAACTCAAACAAGGAGGAAGCTATAATCATCTAATACCAAAACGAAATAAAGACAGTATCAAAAAAGGGCTCTACAGACCAAAGTCCTTCGTGAATACAGACACAAAAACCCTCAACAAAGCATCAGTGAATAGAATTCAGCAATGTGTGAGAAAAATATTATACACCATGACCAAGTGGGATTTATTCCAAGGCTGCAAGGATAGTTCAATATTCAAAAGTAATGTGGTCCAACATATTAACAATCTAGAGTAGAAAAACTTCATGATATCAATCAATTCAGAAAAGGCAGTTTGACAAAATTCAACATGCATACAACATGATAAAAACTCTCAGAAAAGCAGTGATAGAGGGGAATGATCTCAACTATAACTAACATATTTCATGGTGAAAGACTGGATGCCTTCTCCTAAGATCGGGAATAATGGAAGCACGTTCCCCTCCCTGCCTTCACTCAGTCCCAAGCAGGCTGGGAGCATCACGCAGGGCAGTAACCCGAGGAGGGGCGTTTCTGGTGCTCCCGGGTTAGAGTCCGCCTGCCGATGCCGGGACACAGGTCCAGCCCCCGGTCCAAGAAGACCCCACACGCCTGGGGGCAATCAATTCTTTAAAAATAAGATAAGAAAAGGGAAGAAATACATTTATCTTCAAAATGAAGAAATAAAACCACCTGCATTCTATTTGCAGATGACATGATTATCTACTAGAGGATCAAAAAAAATCTATCCATAAAATATAATAAGTGAGTTCAGGCAGGTCTCAGAATACAATATAAGCATTTTTTAAAAAATCAATTGTATTTCTACATACTAGCAATAAACACAAAGACACTGGAATTAAAAACATAACACTGCCTACAATGTTTCAGAATGAAGTTAAAATTCTGAAAATAACATGATGCTGATTTTAAAAATCACAGATCTAAATAAACAGAGAGCCATACCATTTTCATGGTTATAAGACTAAAAATAGTGAAAATGCCAATTCTCTCCAAAGGGATATACAAGATAGCACAAATCCCATCAAAATTCCAGCAAGGCTTTTGTAGATACAGACAAGATTATCCTCAGGTGTGTACGGGATGACAAAGCACTATAATAGCCAAAACGATTTTGAAAAGGAGAACAAAGCGGGGGCACTCATCAACGCAACTCTGACACTTGCGCATCCTGGGCCTGTGGACAGCAGCCCCCCGGCTCCTCTGTCCATGGGGATTCTCCAGGCAAGGATACTGGAGTGGGTCGTCAGGCCCTCTTCTAAGCGATCTTCCCGACCCAAGGATCGAACACAGGTCTCCAGCCCTGCAGGCGGATTCTTTACAGTCTGAGCCAGCAGGGACGCCCAAGAATACTGGAGTGGGTAGCCTATCCCTTCTCCAGGGGATCTTCCCAACTCGGGAACCGAACCCAGATCTCCTTCAATTGCACGCGGACTCTTCCCCAGCTGAGCTGCCAGGGAAGCTGTGGTAATCAAGACCGCGGTACTGGCGGAGGGACAGACACACAGATCAACAGAACAAACCAGAAAATCCAGGAACAGACCCACACAAATGTGTCCAGGTGATGTTTGACGAACCTGTAAAAGCATTTTGATGAAGGAAAGACAGACAGCGTTTTCAACCAATTGTGCTGGAGCAATTAGACGTGCGTGGGTTTCCAGGGGTAGCAGTGGTAGAGAATCCACCTGGCAGAGCAGGAGCTGCGGGGTGTGGGCTCAGTCCCTCGCTCGGGAAGATCCCTGGAGGAGGGCAGGGCAACCCACTCCAGTACTCTTGTGGGAAAATCCCATGGACAGAGGAGCCTGGCAGGCTACAGTCCACGGGGTCGCAGAAGAGAAGCTGTCTCTTATACACATCTTTTTTTGAATGTGGAGTTTTAAGTTTTAAGTCAGTTTAATGACTCTCCTCTTTCACCTTAATCAAGAGGCTCTTTAGTTCCTCTTCACTTTCTGCCATAAGGAGGGTGTCATCTGCATATCTGAGGTTATTGATATTTCTCCCGGCAACCTTGCTTCCAGCTTGTGCTTCCTCCAGCCTGGCATACATGGAGTATTAGCTTATAGAGCTCAGTTACTGAGTTGTGTCCAAGTCTTTGCAACCCCATGGACTGTGCCACGCAAGGCTCCTCTGCCCACGGTAGTTTTTCAAGCAGGAAATACTTGAGTGGGTTGCCATTTCCTCCTCAAGGGGATCTTTCCAACCTGGGGATCAAACCCAAGGTGAAGGTGAAGTCGCTCAGTCGTGTCCGACTCTTTGCGACCCTGTGGACTGTAACCTACTAGGCTTCTCCGTCCATGGGATTCTCCAGGCAAGAGTACTGGAGTGGATTGCCATTTCCTCCTCAAGGGGATCTTTCCAACCTGGGGATCAAACCCACATCTGCCGCATTGGCAGGCAGGTTCTGTACCACTGAGCCACCAGGGAAGCCCAAATGGAGTACTTTTCAGCAATAAAAAGGCATGAAGTGCTGAAATGGGCCCCGGCAGGGATGGATCTTGAATCGTGTTCTGCAGAGTGAAAGGGACAGAGCGTCACCGATCACGTGACCCCATTCACATGAAATGTCCAGGACCGGCGAGCCCGTGGAGACAGAGCAGATTTGCTGTTGCCAGGGCCGTGGTCAGGCCGGTGGGCGTGGGGTTTCTTACGGGAAAGAAGTTTCTTCTAAAACTGCCTCTGGCAAGGGTTGCACAACCAGGTGCATAAACTAGAAACTATCGAGCTTTGCTTTTTTTGGGCCACACCATGCTGCTTGTAGGAACTTAACTCCCCAGCCGGGGACGGAGCCATGGCTCGCAGGGACGGCACCAAGTCCCAGGCACTGGGCCGCCAGGGAACGCCCTCGAATTGCACATTTCAAAGGAGCGAACTGTAGGGCATGTGAATTATAGCCCAATAAAGCTGTCTTCCCTGATGGCTCAGATGGTTAAGCATCTGCTTACAATTCGGGAGACCGGGGTTCAATTCCTGGGTCGTGAAGATCCTCTGGAGAAGTCAATGGCACCCCATGCCAGTACTTGTGCCTGGAAAATCCCATGGATGGAGCAGCCTGGTAGGCTACAGTCCACGGGGTCCCAAAGAGTCAGACACGACTGAGCGACTTCACTTTCACTTTTTTCGCTTTCTTTCAAAGCTGTCTTAAAATACACTGAATAATCACATAAATTAAAAAATTAAAAATCCTAACACTAGACAGTAGATGATTTAGACTCACCTCTTCCTGCTCCCCCAACTAAATATAACTTTAAAAATTGTGAAAAGGGCTGCCCTGGTGATTCACTGGTAAAGAATCTGCGTGCCAGTGCAGCAAACAGGTTCAATCCCGGATCCAGGAAGATCCCACATGCCACAGAGCGGCTAAGTCCACACGCCACAACTCCAGAGCCTGGGAACCAACTCTACTGAAGACCCCGGCCCAAGCCTGCGCTCTGCAAGCGAAGCCACCGCAATGAGAAGCCTGGACACAACAGCGCAGCGCGAGAGCGGCCCCTGCTCGCCGCAACCAGAGAGAAGCCCAGCACAGCCAAAATGAATAGATAAAAAGATCACATACAAAAAAGAAAGAACTTACAGCAGAGGGAAACGATCAACAGATACCAATAGTGAAATGAATCAGGTGCTGTGAGAGACTGTAAGGAGCTGCCACAAAAATGCCTCTGTAACCAATTACAAGTTATCCTGAAACAAGTAGAAAAATAGAAAATCTTCTTGCATAGAAACAAGCTATTAAAAAGTCAAATGGAATCACAGAACTGAAAAATACACCAAAATTTTAAACTCACTGAATGGGCTCAATAACACAAGGAATTGTGTTATGACAGAAAGTCTATGAACTAGAGAACAGAATAGGAGAAATTACCCAGCCTGAACAACCAAAAGAAAACAGGCTGAAGGAAAACAAACAAAAAATAAAAGCAAAAACACAACCAAAAACCTCTTGAAAGCAGACAGAAATAATACACTGCCTGTAAGGGAAGAAAAACTGGATTAACATTGGCTTTTTTATCAGAAACCACAGAGGCCAGAAGGAAGTGCCACATTTTTCAAATGCTGGAAGGAAAGGACTGTCGACCACGAAGTGCATATCTAGCGAAAAATGCTTCAAGAATGAAGGGGGGCTTCCCTGGTGGCTCGGCGGTGAAGACTCTGCCTGCCAGCGCTGGAGACAGCTGGTTCAGTCTCCCCTACCGGAGACCCTGCGGCCGAAGAGCAGCTCAGCCCGCGGGCCATAGTCATCGAGCCTGTGCGCTGGAGGCTCACCCACAGCTGCTGAGCCCTCGGGCCCTAGAGCCCACGCGCGGCAGCGAGAGGAGCCGCTGCAGTGAGAAGCCGGCACAGCGCGCTAGAGAGTGGCCCTGCTCACGGCAACCAGAGAAAAGCCACGCGGCAACAGAGACCCGGCAAGTAGACAACGTGCGCCAAAGCCTCAGCTGGCGAAGAGGAAGAACGTTTAAACAGACAAACAAAAAAGAACGAAGGAGAGGGACTTAGCTGGCTGTCCAGTGGTTAGGGCTTTGCACTTCACTGCCAAGGGCCTAGGTTTGATCTCTGGTCGGGGAACTGGGACCCCCTTGCCACACAGCACAGCCAAAAAGAGAAGGGAGGGGAAACAGAGACACCCACAGACAAAGAAAACGAAAAGGACTTGTCACTAGCAGAACTACCCCGAAGGAGTCGCTAAAGGAAGTTCTTCAAACAGAGATGATACCAGAAGGCTTAACCCCTCAGAAAGGTAAGAAAAACAGCAGAATGGGTAAAACAGGGGGAAATGTAACAACAGTTCTCATCACGCCCCTCTTATGTCACGCTGGGTGGCTGAAGCAACACTGTGACACCGTCTGATGTGGCGCTGAGCGTACATGTAAGGAGGACGGGCACGTCTAGTTTTTAAATGGGAACAGTAAAGGGGGTGTGGAGAGGCGACGGCACCCGCTCCAGGACTCTTGCCTGGAGAACCCCATGGTGGCGGAGCCTGGGCGGCTGCAGTCCACGGGGTCACGAAGAGTCAGACACGACTGAGCCACTTCACTTTCCCTTTCCTGCACTGGAGAAGGCAATGGCAACCCACTCCAGTGTTCTTGCCTGGAGAATCCCAGGGGCGGGGGAGCCTGGTGGGCTGCCGTCTCTGGGGTCGCACAGAGTCGGACACGACTGACCGACTGAACTGAACGGAACGCATTGTTTATCATGTTATCATTTATTATATATTAAAATCACATAAAGTAGATTGCAGAGCAAAGAAAATTGCTAGAATCAAAGAGGAATGTCACATAATGATAAAAGAATCAATCCAGTTGGAAGACATAATGATTTTAAGTGTTTACACACCAAACAACAGAGTTAAGAACATATACAGTGGGACTTCTCTGGTGGCCCAGTGGTTAAGACTTCGCTTCTGACGCAGGGGGTGTTGGTTCAATCCCTGGGTGGACAACTAAGATACCATTTGCCACATGGTGTGGCCAAAAAAAATATATATATACATATATGTGTGTGTATTTGTGTGTGTGTGTGTGTGTATAGCAAAATATAATAGAGCTGAAAGAATAGACAAATCTAAAATTATAGCTTTTACTTAGGGACTTCCACTGCCCCCCATTTACTCCAGTCAGCAAATGACGGAACGTCTACACAGAGTCAACGAAGATTTAGAAGAAGGCAAAACCATCACCAAGCAACAGGGCCTAAAGGGCATTTACAGAACCGTCCACCAACAGCAGAATAAGCATCCTTTCCAAGCATCCGTGGAACACTGACCAAGATAGACCATACCCTGGGCCATAGAACAAACTTCAAGAAATGTAAAAGGATTGAAGTCATGTAGCACATGTTGTCCAGTCACCCGTGCATGCGCTCACTCAGCCGAGTCTGGCTCTTTGCAACCCCATGGACTGTAGCCCACAGGCTCTTCTGTCCATGAGCTCTCCCAGGCAAGAATACTGGAGTGGGTTGCCATTCCCTTCTCCAGGGGATCTTCCCGGCCCAGGGAATGAATCTTTTGCACTGGCAGGCAGACTCGTTACCCCCGAGCAACCTGGAAAGCCCTTGTCCCGTCAGTAGACCAAACAGAACAAAGGCTGACCTCCTCCCTGCACGAGCAGCTTCTCCAGCAGACTGTCTTCTGATTTCATCTGCAGCATCAGCTCTTCCTGATTTCTTTGGACTTGAACTTCGACCCTCCAGCCCCTCTGATCAGATCTTGGACCCACTAAGCCTCTGCAATCTCATGAGCCAATTGCTTAAAATAAACACACACACACACATTATTGGTTGTTTCTCTGGAGAACCGTCGTACAAAGCAGAAGGCAAAAAAGAAAAATAAATTAAAAATATTAGGGGGAAAATAGGGGTCCCGCTACGAGCCCCACACGCAGTAAAAGGATAATAAGCAAATATCATGAGCAACTCTGGATCTTCCCTGGAGGCTCAGTGCGAAAGAGTCCGCCTGCTGATGCAGTAGACTCGGGTTCGGTCCCCGGGTCGGGAAGGTTCCCCGGAGGAGGAAATGGCAGCCCACTCCAGTATTCTTGCCTGGAGAATCCCGTGGACAGGGGAGCCTGGTGGGCTACCGTCCATAGGGTCGCAAAGAGTCCAAAGTGACTTAGCGGCTAAACAACAACAAGAGCAACTCGACAGACAAAATTTGACAGCTGAGATGAACTAATCTCTTAAAAAACACCAACTACCACTATTCCCTCAAAATAAAACAGATGATTTAAAGAGTCATATAACTATTAATGAAGTGGAATTCATAATTTAAAACTCAAACAAGGAGGAAGCTATAATCATCTAATACCAAAACGAAATAAAGACAGTATCAAAAAAGGGCTCTACAGACCAAAGTCCTTCGTGAATACAGACACAAAAACCCTCAACAAAGCATCAGTGAATAGAATTCAGCAATGTGTGAGAAAAATATTATACACCATGACCAAGTGGGATTTATTCCAAGGCTGCAAGGATAGTTCAATATTCAAAAGTAATGTGGTCCAACATATTAACAATCTAGAGTAGAAAAACTTCATGATATCAATCAATTCAGAAAAGGCAGTTTGACAAAATTCAACATGCATACAACATGATAAAAACTCTCAGAAAAGCAGTGATAGAGGGGAATGATCTCAACTATAACTAACATATTTCATGGTGAAAGACTGGATGCCTTCTCCTAAGATCGGGAATAATGGAAGCACGTTCCCCTCCCTGCCTTCACTCAGTCCCAAGCAGGCTGGGAGCATCACGCAGGGCAGTAACCCGAGGAGGGGCGTTTCTGGTGCTCCCGGGTTAGAGTCCGCCTGCCGATGCCGGGACACAGGTCCAGCCCCCGGTCCAAGAAGACCCCACACGCCTGGGGGCAATCAATTCTTTAAAAATAAGATAAGAAAAGGGAAGAAATACATTTATCTTCAAAATGAAGAAATAAAACCACCTGCATTCTATTTGCAGATGACATGATTATCTACTAGAGGATCAAAAAAAATCTATCCATAAAATATAATAAGTGAGTTCAGGCAGGTCTCAGAATACAATATAAGCATTTTTTAAAAAATCAATTGTATTTCTACATACTAGCAATAAACACAAAGACACTGGAATTAAAAACATAACACTGCCTACAATGTTTCAGAATGAAGTTAAAATTCTGAAAATAACATGATGCTGATTTTAAAAATCACAGATCTAAATAAACAGAGAGCCATACCATTTTCATGGTTATAAGACTAAAAATAGTGAAAATGCCAATTCTCTCCAAAGGGATATACAAGATAGCACAAATCCCATCAAAATTCCAGCAAGGCTTTTGTAGATACAGACAAGATTATCCTCAGGTGTGTACGGGATGACAAAGCACTATAATAGCCAAAACGATTTTGAAAAGGAGAACAAAGCGGGGGCACTCATCAACGCAACTCTGACACTTGCGCATCCTGGGCCTGTGGACAGCAGCCCCCCGGCTCCTCTGTCCATGGGGATTCTCCAGGCAAGGATACTGGAGTGGGTCGTCAGGCCCTCTTCTAAGCGATCTTCCCGACCCAAGGATCGAACACAGGTCTCCAGCCCTGCAGGCGGATTCTTTACAGTCTGAGCCAGCAGGGACGCCCAAGAATACTGGAGTGGGTAGCCTATCCCTTCTCCAGGGGATCTTCCCAACTCGGGAACCGAACCCAGATCTCCTTCAATTGCACGCGGACTCTTCCCCAGCTGAGCTGCCAGGGAAGCTGTGGTAATCAAGACCGCGGTACTGGCGGAGGGACAGACACACAGATCAACAGAACAAACCAGAAAATCCAGGAACAGACCCACACAAATGTGTCCAGGTGATGTTTGACGAACCTGTAAAAGCATTTTGATGAAGGAAAGACAGACAGCGTTTTCAACCAATTGTGCTGGAGCAATTAGACGTGCGTGGGTTTCCAGGGGTAGCAGTGGTAGAGAATCCACCTGGCAGAGCAGGAGCTGCGGGGTGTGGGCTCAGTCCCTCGCTCGGGAAGATCCCTGGAGGAGGGCAGGGCAACCCACTCCAGTACTCTTGTGGGAAAATCCCATGGACAGAGGAGCCTGGCAGGAGACAGACTCTGGATCTTCCCTGGAGGCTCAGTGCGAAAGAGTCCGCCTGCTGATGCAGTAGACTCGGGTTCGGTCCCCGGGTCGGGAAGGTTCCCCGGAGGAGGAAATGGCAGCCCACTCCAGTATTCTTGCCTGGAGAATCCCGTGGACAGGGGAGCCTGGTGGGCTACCGTCCATAGGGTCGCAAAGAGTCCAAAGTGACTTAGCGGCTAAACAACAACAAGAGCAACTCGACAGACAAAATTTGACAGCTGAGATGAACTAATCTCTTAAAAAACACCAACTACCACTATTCCCTCAAAATAAAACAGATGATTTAAAGAGTCATATAACTATTAATGAAGTGGAATTCATAATTTAAAACTCAAACAAGGAGGAAGCTATAATCATCTAATACCAAAACGAAATAAAGACAGTATCAAAAAAGGGCTCTACAGACCAAAGTCCTTCGTGAATACAGACACAAAAACCCTCAACAAAGCATCAGTGAATAGAATTCAGCAATGTGTGAGAAAAATATTATACACCATGACCAAGTGGGATTTATTCCAAGGCTGCAAGGATAGTTCAATATTCAAAAGTAATGTGGTCCAACATATTAACAATCTAGAGTAGAAAAACTTCATGATATCAATCAATTCAGAAAAGGCAGTTTGACAAAATTCAACATGCATACAACATGATAAAAACTCTCAGAAAAGCAGTGATAGAGGGGAATGATCTCAACTATAACTAACATATTTCATGGTGAAAGACTGGATGCCTTCTCCTAAGATCGGGAATAATGGAAGCACGTTCCCCTCCCTGCCTTCACTCAGTCCCAAGCAGGCTGGGAGCATCACGCAGGGCAGTAACCCGAGGAGGGGCGTTTCTGGTGCTCCCGGGTTAGAGTCCGCCTGCCGATGCCGGGACACAGGTCCAGCCCCCGGTCCAAGAAGACCCCACACGCCTGGGGGCAATCAATTCTTTAAAAATTAGATAAGAAAAGGGAAGAAATACATTTATCTTCAAAATGAAGAAATAAAACCACCTGCATTCTATTTGCAGATGACATGATTATCTACTAGAGGATCAAAAAAAATCTATCCATAAAATATAATAAGTGAGTTCAGGCAGGTCTCAGAATACAATATAAGCATTTTTTAAAAAATCAATTGTATTTCTACATACTAGCAATAAACACAAAGACACTGGAATTAAAAACATAACACTGCCTACAATGTTTCAGAATGAAGTTAAAATTCTGAAAATAACATGATGCTGATTTTAAAAATCACAGATCTAAATAAACAGAGAGCCATACCATTTTCATGGTTATAAGACTAAAAATAGTGAAAATGCCAATTCTCTCCAAAGGGATATACAAGATAGCACAAATCCCATCAAAATTCCAGCAAGGCTTTTGTAGATACAGACAAGATTATCCTCAGGTGTGTACGGGATGACAAAGCACTATAATAGCCAAAACGATTTTGAAAAGGAGAACAAAGCGGGGGCACTCATCAACGCAACTCTGACACTTGCGCATCCTGGGCCTGTGGACAGCAGCCCCCCGGCTCCTCTGTCCATGGGGATTCTCCAGGCAAGGATACTGGAGTGGGTCGTCAGGCCCTCTTCTAAGCGATCTTCCCGACCCAAGGATCGAACACAGGTCTCCAGCCCTGCAGGCGGATTCTTTACAGTCTGAGCCAGCAGGGACGCCCAAGAATACTGGAGTGGGTAGCCTATCCCTTCTCCAGGGGATCTTCCCAACTCGGGAACCGAACCCAGATCTCCTTCAATTGCACGCGGACTCTTCCCCAGCTGAGCTGCCAGGGAAGCTGTGGTAATCAAGACCGCGGTACTGGCGGAGGGACAGACACACAGATCAACAGAACAAACCAGAAAATCCAGGAACAGACCCACACAAATGTGTCCAGGTGATGTTTGACGAACCTGTAAAAGCATTTTGATGAAGGAAAGACAGACAGCGTTTTCAACCAATTGTGCTGGAGCAATTAGACGTGCGTGGGTTTCCAGGGGTAGCAGTGGTAGAGAATCCACCTGGCAGAGCAGGAGCTGCGGGGTGTGGGCTCAGTCCCTCGCTCGGGAAGATCCCTGGAGGAGGGCAGGGCAACCCACTCCAGTACTCTTGTGGGAAAATCCCATGGACAGAGGAGCCTGGCAGGCTACAGTCCACGGGGTCGCAGAAGAGAAGGACATGACTGAAGGACTAAACAATGACAATTAGACACGCATGGGTCGGGGGGGGGAAGTGGGAGGAGGGAGGGGAAGGAAACCCAAGGGTTTCACAATTTACACAAAACTCAAAATGGATCATGAGCTTTAACATAAAGCTAGAAAACATTTTGGAAAAATGCAGTAGAAGATCTTTGGGATCTAGGGCCAGGACAAAATTCTTAACTTGACATCAAAGGCAAAAGACATAAACGAAAATACTGATAAAGCAGATCTCATCGAAATTTACAACTTGCTCTGTAGGAGGAAAAGCAAGCCGTCTATCTGACAAAGGACTAGTATACAGAATATACAAAAACCCTAAAAACTCAGCAGTAAAAAAAAAAAGTCATCCAACTTTAAAAATCAGCGAGAGATATGAAGAGACATTTTAAGGAAAACATACACAGATGTCAATTAAGTATCAGTAGGGGCTTCCCTGGCAGTCTCCTCATGGTTAGGCGTCCGAGCTTTCACTGCAGAGGGCAAGGGTTCAATCCCTGGTCCGGGGACTAAGATCTCGCATTAGCCTCTAAAGCACAGAGAGCTATCACCCCTATTACAGTGACAGAGTGAAAAGTTATGGCCACAACTGGCGCCGGCAAGGATGTGGAGAGACAGATCACTGATGCCTGCTAGCGGGAACGTGAAAAGGTAGAATCTGGCAGTTTCCTCAGAATCCAAACATGCAGGCCCACGTGACCCAGAAGGCACCCTCTGGTTATTAACCCCGGAGAACTGAAGACTCCTCTTCACACCGAAACACATACACTCACAAACATCCCTAGCATCTTTATTTGGAATAGACCCAAACAGGAATCAACACAGACGTCCTTCAGCTGGAGATGGCTGAGCCGACCATGGTCCAGCCAGGCCACAGGCTGATGCCTGAACGGAGTGGCCCGTCCACACCAGGGAACCCTCCCGAGCAACCCGAGGGACGGGCGTGACGCTCAGGCCAGGCGGATGAGTCTCCAGGGAAACAGCATGCTAACGCCATTTCAGCCTCGGCAGACTCTTGGCGACCCTATGGACTGTGTCCCACCAGGCTCCTCTGTCCGTGGAATTCCCCAGACAGGGAGTGGGCTTCCATGCCCTCCTCCAGGGGATCTTCCAGGCCCGGGGACTGAACCTGCGTCCCTCATGTCTCCTGCCTTGACAGGGGGGTTCTTCATCACTAGAACCACTTCGGAAACCCCATGCTGAGCAACACAGCCAATCCCAAAAGGTGCCTGACCTCTTAATTCCATCTTTGTTGCTGCTCAGTCACTAAATCATGTCCAGTTCTTTGCAACCCCATGGACTGCAGCACGCCAGGCTTCCTTGTCCTTCACCATCTCCCGGAATTTCCTCAGACTCATGCCCATTGAGTCGGTGATGCCATCCAACCATCTCGTCCTCTGTCATCCCCTTCTCCTCCTGTTTTCAATCTTTCCCAGCTTCAGGGTCTTTTCCAATGAGTCAGCTCTTTGCATCAGGTGGCCAAAGTATTGGAGCTTCAGCCTCAGCATTAGTCCTTCCAGTGAATATTCAGGACTGATTTCCTCTAGGATGAACTGGTTGGAGCTCTTTACAGTCCAAGTGACTCTCAAGAGTCTTCAACACCACAATTCAAAAGCATTAATTCTTTGGGGCTCAGCCTTCTTTTTGGTCCAACTCTCACATCCAGATTAAAGCGTCTGCCTCCAATGCAGGAGACCTGGGTTCAATCCCTGGGTTGGGAAGATCCCCTGGAGAAGGAAATGGCAACCCACTCCAGTATTCTTGCCTGGAGAATCCCATTGATGGAGGAGCCTGATAGGCTACAGTCCATGGGGTCACAAAGAGTCGGGCACGACTGAGCGACTTCACCTTACCTCACAGCCATACATGCCCACTGGAAAAAACATAGCTTTGACTAGACGGAGCTTTGTTGGCAAAGTAATGTCTCTGCTTTTTAATATGCTGTCTAGGTTGGTCATAGCTTTCCTTCCAAGGAGCAAGCGTCTTTTAATTTCATGGCTGCAGTCACCATCTGCAGTGATTTTGGAGCCCGAGAAAATAAAAGTCTGTCACTGTTTCCATTGTTTGCCCATCTACTTACCATGAAGTGATGGGACCAGATGCCATGATCTTCATTTTCTGAATGTTGAGTTTTAAGCAGCCTTTTTCACTCTCTTCTTTCACTTTCATCAAGAGGCTCTTTAGTTCCTCTTCACTTTCTGCTATCTGCACATCAGAGGTTATTGATATTTTTCCCAACAATCTTGATTCCAGCTTGTGCTTCTTCCAGCCGAAGTACTCTGCATAGAAGTTAAATAAGCAGGGTGACAATATACAGCCTTGACGTACTCTTTTTCCAATTTGGAACCAGTCCATTGCTCCATGTCTGGTTCTAACTGTTGCTTCTTGACCTGCATACAGTTTTCTCAGGAGGCAGGTGAGGTGGTCTGGTACTCCCATCTCTTGAAGAATTTTTCACAGTTTGTGGTGATCCACACAGTGAAAGGCTTTAGTGTAACCAGTGAAGCAGAAGTAGATGTTCTTCTGGAACTCTCTTGCTTTTTCGATGATCCAGTGGATGTTGGCACTTTGATCTAAGGAACACTAAAATGACAAGCTTTCGGAAGGGAGGACAGATCAGCACCTGCCTTTCCGGGGTTTGGGGACAAGAGGGGGCAGTGTGGTTATAAAAGGACAAAATAGCAATCCTTGTTGGGACTCTTCAGTATCTTGTTAAAGATTTCTCAAACCAACCTGGCTGATAAAACTGTATAGAATTTACCACAGACACCCACACAGACAGACACACATGTACAAGTAAAGTAAAACTAGGGAAACTGGAACAAGATCAGTTGGCTGTACCAGCACCGCTATCCTGGCTAGGATCTTCTACTTTCTTTTCAGAAAATGTTGCTTACCACGGGGGGATCCTGGCTAAGGTGTCCAGGGGCGCCTCTGTATCATTTGTCAGAATTCCAAGTGAACCTCTAGTTATCTCAGTAACATTTTCATTAAAAAAAAAAAAAAAAAACCACCACTGCTAGGAAAGTTTTCTGAAGAAATGACCAAAAGGCAAACAGCATGAGAACCCTGTGCTCCTCAGGGAACTCCTGATGAGCTGATGAGCGGGGTCGGGACGGCCGGCACCCGCCCACACTGTGCTCAGCATTAACGTGACCCTGAGCAGCCCTCACCCGTGTGGAAGAAGCTATTCTGCTAAGTGAAAACAGTAGATTTGAGGAAAGTATACATAGTAAAAAAAAAATTAACAGCCTTGTATGTAACACCTGGGCCAGATAGATGTCTACTTGTTTTCAAAGTTCTCCTTTAGAGGGGGTGTGATCAGACATCGTTCTCCATTTTTCTTTCAGCGTTGGCTGGACTGTTGATAGGGACAGCCCTCCTGCTAAGATTAGGCTTCTAGATGAAATACAGTTCACCCAGTTACATTTTAAATCACGTAAACAACACTTTTTTTAGATCTGCTAAATCTAGAAATCCTAGTTACCCACCTAAACCCTGAGTTACCTCTATCTTGGAAAATAAAGCAGCCAGTCATCACGGACAGGTGCCTGATGTCCGGGGCCAGTGCCTGAGCCCACCCGAACCGTCCGCCCCGCCAGGGCCTGCTCCACCTGGGCATGCCCCCCAGGCCCTGCCTGCTGGGATCGCCGCAGCCTCTCCACGGGCCGTCCTGCGTCCTCTCTCTCCTTCCTGGCCCGTGTCCGCAGCCCCAGGGCCTTTGCCCCTGAGCACTCCGCATGCCGCCCCAGCCTGCCGACACCTTCTCCTGACGGCCGCACTTACTGCTGCTGTTTCCCTGCCCCCACGCCGCAGCCTCTCCACGGGCCGTCCTGCGTCCTCTCTCTCCTTCCTGGCCCGTGTCCGCAGCCCCAGGGCCTTTGCCCCTGAGCACTCCGCATGCCGCCCCAGCCTGCCGACACCTTCTCCTGACGGCCGCACTTACTGCTGCTGTTTCCCTGCCCCCTCTCCACAAAAACGGTGAGTCCAGTTCCGATCCCCCGCACCCCAGTCTCCCCGGGGCCACCACCCCTGCGCTGCGAGGCACCCCACCTGCAGCTGCTCTCCACGCGCTTCCTGAGCCCTGCCTCTCTCTCCCCTGAAGCCCTCGGGCGCCTGCTGTGGAGGCCAGGGTCCCCTCCCTGACTCCCCCGCACCCCGAGTGGTCTTGCTAACACAGCCACCGCGGCCCTTCAAGCCCCCTCGTCTGCAGCCCAGGAAGCGGCCAGGGCCCAGCGGAGAGCCCCAGGAGCCCCTGCGCCTCTGCGGCGCCCCCTCGCCCCCACCTTCTCAGGGGGCTGGGTGGTCCCGCCCTTGGGCCCCCACCTGGGCAGCCCCCCCCCCCC
>SJYT01064812.1:148291-160359 GCA_006410635.1 Cephalophus harveyi
CTGGCGCTGCCGTCACCCCAGCCCCTCGTGATGCCGGCTCGGGGTGGGACGGGCCTCGGGGCCAGTGTTCCTGGCGCCACCGCCCGGCGCTCGGGCCTCTGGACCACTCGCTTCTGGCCGCCGCTCCCCAGGCTGGGGGCACGACAGCAGGATGGCCTCCTGCGCAGAGTCAAGGGCCACCGGGGTCCCTGTGAGGTCCCGGACGCTCAGCACAGGCCCCGGAAGCTCCTCAGCCCCAAAGGAGGACGGCCTCGCCTGGCCCTGGGCCCCCTCCGCCCAGAGGAAAACCACGGGAAGCGGCCAACAGCAGGGCGCGAAGTGACGACGCGCCGAGGCGTGGAGAAGTGGAAGCCGCAGAGGCGCTTCCTTTGGGGCCCACTCCCGGCCTCGCCCATCCCAGGAGGCCCGGGGGCCTGTGTGGGGGTGGCGCCGGGACTCACCCCCTCCCCCTGACCTCCTGGGGCGTGGAGCCTGGAGGAAGGCAGGCATGGGGCTGTGGGAAGGCGGGCAGGTGGGCTCCGGGCGGTGGGCAGCGGGCTCAGGTCTGCAGCCTTGACGGGCCTCTCTCCCACCTCGGTCTCGGTCCCTCCGGCAGCCCAGACCCAAGCCTGGGGTCTCACTCCACCCCCACCCCTCTTCCACCCCCCCTTGCATCCCCCAAAACCCTGGGGACATCACCCCCACCGGAACCGACGACCGTGGAGCGCGGGGAAACCTCCCCATCCCAGGCTGCCCATTGACCCTCTGCCCTCCAGCGCGCCCACCCCTGCTCCCAGCCTGCAAACGCATCGACTCCTGGGAGGCTGGGGCAGGCGCGGGGCGGGGAGGCCCAAGCCCCCCCGGGGGAGGAGTTGGGGTCAGTGTGCAGAGTGACTCCAGGGTCCAGTTCCGAAGAGCCATGTGGGGCCCCCAGGTGACCCGCTGATGCCTGCCTGGAGAGGGTGGTCCTCGGAGGGGTTCCCAAGCCCCCGCCCACCCTGGCCCAGAGCAAAACCTGAGACCTGGACAAACTCCCGCGCGGCTCCCACACCTCGTGTGACCCCGCTCTGCCCTGCCAGCTCCGTCCCCTCGGGAACGCCGCCTCCAGCTGCGGTCTTCCTCCCCAGAGGAGTAAGGATGCTACCATCTGCCTGGGGTCGGGTGGCGCTCCCAGGNGAGCAAAACCTGAGACCTGGACAAACTCCCGCGCGGCTCCCACACCTCGTGTGACCCCGCTCTGCCCTGCCAGCTCCGTCCCCTCGGGAACGCCGCCTCCAGCTGCGGTCTTCCTCCCCAGAGGAGTAAGGATGCTACCATCTGCCTGGGGTCGGGTGGCGCTCCCAGGACAACGGGGACAACATGGTGCAGGTCTGGCAGGGGCTTGGCACCCAAAGCTGCCTCCTGTAGGCAGATGGATGGCTGCCCTTCCCCCTGGGCCCACCTGGGGTCTTCTCGCCTGACCTGCTGGCAGTTTTCCCCTCCTGCACACACACACACACTCACACACACACAGCATTCCTGCTGCCCCAAAAGGAAGGCAGGGACCTGTGCTGAGGACCACAGAGGGGGGCCGTTCTCAAGGTCCCAGAGCCACAAAGACCCACACTTCAGCAAGGGGGAGCCGGCGACTCTGGGACTCGGCTGGAGACAGGCGGGTGTGTGCCCCAAACCCCTGTGCAGACGGGGCTCCATGGCACAGCCATCCTCACTTCAGGCCTGGCCATCAGGACCCCTGATGTGGTCACCACGGCAGGGTGCCCAGCGGCTTCCACACGTGACACCATCAACCTCACGTCCCCTGAGCTGGGCTTAGAATCTGGCGTGCGGTGAACCCCTTCCAAGGGCCACCGTGCAGCCCGCGTGGACGGAGAGCTGTGAGGGCGCTGCAGGTCAGTCAGTCCTCGGCCCAGGTGGCCTCAGAGCAGGTGGCTGGTCGCTCTTTACTCCACGCGTTGCCTAAGCGTGGACTGCACACAGCGCCCAGCATCGGGCAGGAGACAGAACCCTCCCTCTGTCCTGGGGCTTCAAGTCTATGCTCAGAACTCGGTTAAAACACAGGCGCTCGCGCTTCTCTTGCTTAAATTAAAACTGAAGTCCAGCATCTTGGGCTCACAGAAAGGGCTCATCCAGGGCTTGGTACTGCAGGTACATGAATGGCCCGCGGCTGTCGACAAGGTCCTGAGGTGGCCTGACTCACTGGAACGGTACGGCTTATGCTGGTGTGTCTCACGAGCGTCGTGCCCCATCTCAGGCCCACGGTGCCCACGCGGGCATTTAAGTTATGTTGCTGTTATTCAGTTCCTCAGTTGTGTCGCTTTGTGACCCCATGGACTGTAGCACGCCAGGCTCCTCCGACCTCCGCTGTCTTGCAGAATTTTCTCAGATTCATGTCCATGGGGTCAGTGAGATATGGAACGAAAGCCCTTCAAACCCTTCCTGGAAGGGGTCAGAGCAGGCACACCCAGACAGTCTGCGGTGTGAGAAGAGCACGCGGACAAAGGAGGGAGGTGGAACTGGTGAGGCCCTTGGGGAGGGTTGTCGCCGCCTACTAGGGGAACCTTTTACATCTGTTTCAGATCAGTGCCAGGCCACAGTGGGGACGCAATCAGTCCACCCACCAAGACGCAGGGAGCCCCCGCTCTTCTCAGCACCGGGCACTGTCCATCATCACACAGGGAGAGGAGGCCCTGCCCCCCTGGAGCCTATCTTCTACCCTGAGAGGCTGACCACAACCAGGTCAGTGTCAGAGAAGAATGAGGCTGGGAGATGGGGCAGGGGGCTACTGCTCTGTAGGGAAAAACCAGAAAGAGCCACGCCCCCTCTACAGATGACATCTGGGCAAATATCTGCAGCGGTAAAGGGGAGACAGGCAGACCTGCCAGGAAGAGCATTCCAGTTCAGGAAGAGCCGGTGCAGAGGCCCTGAGGTGGGGCCCAGGAGGCCACCCTGTGGCTGGCGCGGAGTCAGCGAGCGTGGGCAGGGCAGGGGGCAGGGGCTGGGCAGTGTGGGCACCACCACCAAGGTTTTAAGAACTCCAGCTTTGACCATGAGACAGGAACCCCCGTGAGACAATCAGTGGAGGAATGACAAGACGCGGGACCAGGTATGAGGCTGCCCGTTCATCTGGGGCACGCGCTGGCGACTTTTTCGTCAAAGAGAGCAAATACTCCTAGCCTTGCCCGTCACGGGGTCTGTGCCACAGCTCCTCAACGTGGCCTGCGTGGTGAACACAGCTGTAGGTGGCCGGTGAAGCAGAGGGTTTCCCTCTGTTCCGGGAGAACTCCAGTCAGAACACTGACATTTGGATTTCACAGAATTTTCATGTCATGAAACATTCTTTTTTCTTCCCAGCCACTGAAAACTGAAAAAAACATTCTTAGCTTGGGGTCAAATAAAAACCGCTGGCGGCAGGATTTAGACCGCAGCCGTCGTTTGCCGTCCACCCGCCAGCCACCAGCTTTAAAACAGACCTCCACCACCGTCCTGGGCCCGACAGAATCCAGCAGCCGCTGGGGTGGGAGAACCAAAGGAACACAACCTGCTGCCACGAACTTAAGATGTGGTGATAAGCAAATTAAAAGAGCGCGGGAGGCGGCGCTAAGTTCTCGCCTGTCTCCGTCGCAGAGGTCAGGCCCCTGGGGCTGCAGTGCGATCAGAGGCCAGACAGGCAGGCAGAGCTGGGGCGGGGGTCACGGACATGCAGGCAGAGCTGGGGCGGGGGTCACGGACATGCAGGCAGAGCTGGGGCGGGGGTCACGGACATGCAGGCAGAGCTGGGGCGGGGGTCACGGACAGGCAGGCAGAGCTGGGGCGGGGGTCACGGACAGGCAGGCAGAGCCGGGGCGGGGGTCGTGGAGACCGCTGTGGGGAAAGGCACGGAGGGCTCCGGGCGGACGGAGACACGGCCCACTCACCCCACTGAAGCGGACCAGTCACTGGTGAACGAAAGACGTCCTAACCGTTAGTGAGAATGAACGAACCCATGTCTCGTTCTCATAGAGTTGTAGTCTAGAACAAGGTGACAAAATCAGTTTGAGAATTTATTTGGTCAGTGAATTACTGTGAGTTAGGAAACTGAGTGTCCGAGACAAACGGAGAGCGAGCCCGGCCCCGCGGCCCGCGGCCTCCCCGAGAGGAAGGGCCCCCGGCCCCCACACGTTAAGCTTCGATCCCTGCGCCCGGCGCACCCGCGCGCGACTGCACCTTATCGCCCGAGACTCCAGGGCCTAAAACGCGGAGCCCCTCGGAGCCCCTCGGCGGGACGGACGCCGTCCGGGTGAGGCCCATGCGCCTCTCCAGGCTCCGCGGCGAGGGGCGCCGAGCACCTGCGCACACCTGCAGGCGGAGCCGGTCGCCCGTCGCGCCGCAGCCCCCGATGACGCGGCCCGCGTGCGCCCGCCCCGCCGCCGAGTCACCAGGAAGGCCCCGGCGGCCCGCCCCGCCAGCGCCGGGTACCTTGCCGCCTCCCCGCTGGCCGCCCGGGCGCGGGGCCGGCGCGTGGGGACTGCGCCTGCGCGACCGGAGCCCGGGGGTGGCTGCGCCTGCGCGGCCGGCCCACGCCGGCCCGGGGGCGGGACTGCGCCTGCGCGGCCGGCCCAGACCCGCCCCATCAGCGGCGCCTCGGCACCCAGAGCCGCCCGTCCGGCCGGGCCCCGGCGAGAGGCGGGCATGCGGCCACATCGCCTGCGCAGGGCGGGGCGGGGGCGGCCTGCCGTCGCGGGGACCCCGCCCGGGCGGCGGTCTCGGCCTCGGCGTTCGGACGCCGCTCCGGCTGCGCGCCCCGCGGCCGCCGGCCCGGCTGACAGCGGGGCACCCGGGGCGCCTCTTCCGGCCGCGCGGCCGGCGGAGTGAGCGCGAGGCGGTGGGAGCGGGCGCGGACGCCCGGCCGGCCGCGGGCGAGCACGGGGACAGGCGTGCCGGCCGGCGTGGGCTCTCCGGCTGACCACGCGGCGCGCCCCGAGCCGCAGCCGCCCTGGGCGGGGGTCACCGGCCAGCAGACAGGTGCCCGGTGAGTGTCGGTCCTGAGGGCCTCAGCCCTCCGCCACCGCCACGGGTCGCCTCACATGCTGTGCCTTTCAGGTGTCCCGCATCCCCGGTACAGTATTTCATTTTCTGTGCGCTTCCAGGAAGGGACAACCGGGGCCTCGTTTACACGTCTCAGCACACGAGACGCTCCTCGTCTCTGCACGCTTCTGATGCTTCTTGGTTACTGTGCGTGTTTCTGGGTATGACATTCGAGTGTAAGTAGTGAAAGCCCGAATCAAACTGCAGAGCAGAATTTCGATCGTTTTTCCAGTTGCGGTTTGTTTTTTTTTTTTGACCCAAATAATGACGGAGTCGTTTATCTTTTTTTCTGTGACCCACACCATGCTGCTTGCTCAAGAGAATTGCCAGCCCCCTAGACTCTCCTTGCATTTTGAGTGACTGTCCATAGACACACGTATATGCACCTCTCTGCAAGCAAACCCCTGCCCAGCTGGGCCATCAGGAGAAGCTTCTGTGGGCATTGTCAAGTTTGTAAAAAAGGGAAGTTATTTGTTTTGAAGTTAACTCTGATCAGATCAAATCCATAGTTTTGAAAAACGCATCTCAGACTTGCATGAGACCAGTTTGCTAAGGCTTTCTTGTGACTTTTTTATTAACTTTTGATGTTTTCTCCACATCATGGTGTTAAAATTAGGAGAGGAGGAAGAATTTAGTTGAAGTTTTTAAAAAGCGCTCTGAACAAGCCAAATTACAGTTATGACTTAATTTCCACGCAGAGTTACCTTGTGAGAGGAGACTACTCTCACCAGCTCATACCCGGGGCCTGCCACGGGCTGTCTGTGCAGGGGTGTACGCTTCCTGTAATCCTTAAACAGATGGTATCTGCTTGTGGTGGTTTACATTTTCTCAGGAAAAGATGTAGCACAAGTTAAGAGATTCTATTGGTCTTCAGGAAGTTAATCTCCTGTATTGGAAGAAAACACAGACTTTGGGTCCACATCGCTGCACAGCACGCGTTCTGTTAATTCCTGATGTTTTGGGGCATGAAAAGTCTGCCCTTCTTTTTCACGTCTCCACACACACAGGAGGTTCGTGAATGGCTCACGCTATGCCAGGAGCGCTCCTGAAGCGCTGGGAAAGGTTTGCGGGGAGCCGTTAGGGCCGTGGATTGAACGCTGCGTCTGTGCACGGGAGCCGCAGAGGAGCCGAGGCAGCTGTGCTCAGGACGCGGTGAAGGGCATGTGTGTTCTCTCAGATCTCTGCCCGGCGTGGAAGCTGGAGCGAGCGCAGACCTGGGCAGCGGCGCTGCGGGAGGACGGGCGCTGTGACCGTGGTCGTCTGTGCTCCCCGCCACTCTCGTCTGCGTGTCTGTCTGCCCGGCCTCAGCTCCTTCCTCCCAGCTCTGTCCTGATTCCCTCCAGTGTGAAGGTTGCCGGCGAGGGCAGGGGGCAGTGCACGCAGGCACACCGGGGGCGCCTGCCAGGGTTGCCTGGGGCCCCTCCGACTGTCCCTCAGCAGCGCCGGTTCCTCCTAAGCTTCTCTGCACACACCATGAAAGGCGACCGTCCTTCTCCTGGTGACTGCTTGGTGCCTAATGTAAGCTGTGAGAGGCATCATCTCTGTTTACCGTTGGTGTCTTACTGAATTCAGCTGCACGGAGTCCCGCCCTGAGCACCCCGCGCCCCGTCTGGCCTGCCGTCAGTGTCCGGTGGCGGCAGACTTCCTGTCGGGCAGCTTCCAGCGCCTCGGCCCCTTCCACTTCCCTGTCTTCCCCTCCCTTCTCCCTCAGGCTACGCCACTGCCTGATTTTCATCACTCTGGAGTATGTAGATCACTTCTAGCTATCTGATGTGTGCTTGTGGCAGTTGGTATCCTGGCAGGTACCGTTAGGAGTGAAAGCAAGCCCCTTCTCCTTCCTCCTGTTTCCGAGGTGGAAGGCCCTGGGAAGGCTGGAGGTGCCTGCCTCCGCACGAGCTTTCTCGCCCTCTTGCCTCGTCTCTCGCCTGGCGCTGTTCCACCTGCTGGGGCAGCGGTGCACGGTTGTCGGATGGGCAGAGAAGGCGGAGTGAGCTCTCCAAGGAAGAGCACAGGCAGGCGTGGGCAAGGGTGATGGGCAGTGTGACAAGCGTGCTTTCGGAAGACCGCTTGGAGAGGAAAGGACCTTTGCGTCCCGCGCCGAGGGGCCCGGGGGTGGCGGAGCAGAGGCCCTGTGTTAGAAGCAGCAGTGAGCTGCAGAGCCTGGCCCTGCTTTCGGGCCATCTTCTGTCATAAGGCCCATCCCCCACCTTGCTCAGGTGTTCACCCTGCTTGGGTTCCGGTCTCCTTTGGGTGAAGGCCTTGCGGCAGCCTCCTACCCCTACAGCAAGGTCTGCGCACCCCAGGAACCGGAGAGGCCCGGCCTGCGGGGTGTCCCCTGCTGACCCGGCGCTGCCCGCGGGGGCTCCTCAGTCCACGCAGCCCTGCCCGGCCCACCCCAAGCCCGCAGGTCTAAACGGAGGGCCCGTCCTCACCCAGGGCCCGGCGGCTGAGCCTGCCCCGCGGTTGGCCTGCTGGGAGGGAGCAGCCCAGGGCGCGTGCTGTTTGGAGCAGGAGCTTGGGTGCCGTGCGGCCGCATGCGGACACTTGCACCACGTCCAGCGGCAGCCCACCGCGGCGACCTGTCAGACCTGTGGCTGTTGGGACCGCCTGCTGCCCCAGAGAAGCCTCTGGTACTTAGTGGAGGGCGCGTGGAGCCAGAGCGGAGCCAGCCCGGCGGCCCTGGTCTGTGACCCGGAACGTCTTGGGGTGGACAGGGCCCACGGCCCTGCATGGAGCCGGGGTGCCCGCCGCGTCTCGAGGAGCTGGCTCCGGGTCTCTCAGTTTGGCCCCCACAGTGCGCTCTGGCCTCCGTCCGGCTCTCGGGCGCCGTGCGGCCAGTCCTGGGTGGTGGCTTCTCTGCACTTGAGGCGGCTCCTCCCCAGGAAGATGTTAGCCGTGGCTCTGCACCCTCTGCAGGTGCGGCTCGCTCTCACTGTGGACCAGATCTCCGCTGGTAGCCGTGGGGGGAAGGCTGCCACATCCGAGGACGAGGCCGCGGGGCGGCGCTGACGCCCAAGCTGTGCCCGGGAGCCTGGGCTCGGGCTGCAGGCCGGTGTGCATGTCCTGGAGGCTGGGTGGTGGGCTGGGAGCAGATCCAGGTGCCGCTGCTCCAGCCCTGAGCTGGAGCGCTGGTGCACGTCCCCTGCCTGTGCTTTCAGGCTCTGAGGGGCCGCAGCACGTCCCCGCTGAGCATCCACTTCTCAGAAAAGGCAGTCCAGCGATTCGCACTTGGCGCGTCAGCATGCTGCCTGCAAGGGCCCAGGTTCAGTCCCTGGTCAGGGACCCAAGGTCCTGCGAGCTGCATGCCATCCCCCTCCCCCAGAGGGAGAAAGGAGAGGCAGAGGGCCGTGCTCGCCCCAGCAGCGCGGCCGTGGAGGGAGTGAACGGTAGTCCTCACGGCGTTCAGCGGCTGAGCCGCAGTCCCGTTTCCCCGCTCGGGACGTTGGCTTTTTAAAGAGCCGAGGCCAGTTATCTTGCAGAAATGTCCCTGTGTTCTGGGTCTGTTTGCCATTTGCTGCTTTGCCGTTGACAGTTGACCCTTGAACAACACGGCGGGCAGTTGGGGGCCACCCTCCGCGTGGTCGGCAGTCCGAGGATAAGTTGCAGCTGGCCCCCGTGGCCCGGCTGCTCCCACCCGTGGTGCCACCCGCCGGGGACCCGGCGTCTTCAGGTGGCAGTGCTGGGCCTCCTGTGCGCTGCCCTCAGACTGTCCTATCAGGATGGACCCCACTCTGTCGGGCTGTGGCTCCTTCCCCTGCCTTTCACGTGCGTTTCCCTCACCCGTGACTCTCGCGGAGGGCGAGACAGTGCGCCTTCTCCCCTCGCCACCCCTTTCCAGGGAGCAGTGGCTGCAGCGTTCACCCCGTGGCAGGTGTTTTCATTTCTCCCCTTGATTCTTGAGCATCGGTGCAGACTGGCAGATTTATCCATTACATTATAGCCCACTGAAATCTTCCGTCTCTTTGTTGTACGTTCAGACAGACGTGACCGACCCTTGGGAGCCCTGCGGAGCCAGCTCCAGGCGGCACATCCTTTCTGCAGCCTCTCTCGTTCCCAGAGCTGCAGTCGCTCTTTCTGCAGAGTGCCGTGGCCCCCGTCGCTGCGGGCTCTTTCTGCAGAGCGCCGTGGGCCCCGTCGCTGCAGGAGGATGTTTAGAAACCAGAACCCAGGGGCCAGCTGTGTGCAGTGTGCTTGGTGTCACTACAGCTTTAAGCGCTGGTCTAGTGCACAGAGCTAGGAGATAAACGTTTAAAACATAAGAAGTTTATACCAATGTTTTCAAGACAAGTTTAAAATTATATAGTGTTACTTAATTTCTTTGCTTGTTTTTAATTATATCGTTTTCGTATCCTGAAAATTTTCGTTCTTAATGGCATTGGCATAGTTACATTTTTTTTGTGCTAAGGTACATATGACACAGGTAAAATGAAATATTCTGCTGCTGCTGCTAATGAAATCACTCAGCAAAAGTTAAGGCATTTTTTTTGTTTTTAGGACGTTTTCTACTTCAGGTGCATAAAATCCTGTGTGTTAAAGTCCCTTGCTGAACGTTCTTTGTAGTATGGTCGCTTATTTGATACGCCTTTAGATTTCACGCTTGAAATGTTCTATATTTTAATGTAGAGGTGATCACACTGCTCAAAAGTCAACATTATATGAAAGATACCGTCAGCAAGCTCGCTTGCATCCCCGCCTCCTCCACTCTTTGTAGGCAGCCATCTTTATTTCTGCTTCATCCTGCATAATAAGCATGTAAGCCGCTTCAGTCGGGCCCAGCTCTCTGTGGCCCCATGACTGCAGCCCGCCAGGCTCCTCCGTCCGTGGGACTTCCCAGGCAAGCATAGTGGAGTGGGCAGCCATGCTGTCCTCCAGGGGATTTTCCCAATCCAGGACTCAAACCTGCGTCTCTTATGTCTCCTGCATTGGTTGGCAGGTTCTTTACACCAGCGCCACCTGAGAAGCGCCAAAATAAGCTCTTCAGACAGACATGAATGTTTGCAACTCACCTTGTTTTCCCTCCTGTCTTTTACCATAAAACGTGACAAGCACCGTTTACCCTGTGTGTCTTGCTTTTTCTGGGTGGTCTGTGTACGCATTGGGCTTCCGTGGTGGCTCAGCTGGTAAAGAATCCACCCGCAGTGCAGGAGACCTGGGTTTGATCCCTGGTTTGGGAAGATCCCCTGGAGAAGGGCATGGCAACCCACTCCAGTATCCTTGGCTAGAGAATCCCATGGACAGAGGAGCCCAGTTGGCTACAGTCCATAGGGTCGCAAGAGTTGGACGAGACTGAAGCGGCTAGGATGCACGTATGTATCAGGCCTTACTGGCGGTGTGTGAGTGGTTTTGCAGCCTGGCTGTGGAACTGCAGTGCCTGACCTGGAACAAGTGTTGCTATGTGTCCGATGGGGTAGTCTTCAGAGTCTGTCCCTGGACGTGGGGTTACTGGGTCCTTGGGTGAATGTGTCTTGGTAGGGGGCTCCAGAGTCCTCACTGGGGTGCTGCCAAGCTTTGGGCCTTTCCCGCCTGGTTGGGTGAGATGACTTGAAGTATTTTCCTTTAATCTGCTGCATCTGCAGCGTGAGGAATGGAGATACTTGGTCGTGTATTTTTGGTGTTGTGGCAGGCGAGGGCCTGCATGAACGCTGGTCTCTATGTTAGGAAGCCGCTGAGTCTGCGGCCGCTGCAGGGCAGGAACTGGGCCGTGCGCACGTGGGATCCTGTCTGACAGGCACTCCTGCATTACAGCAGCCTGGAAGGCGCTTTCTTCAATTCTCAAAATGGAAAATAACTGTCTGTTCCCCAAGTCAGAACACACGCCTGGAGTTGCGGCTCTTCTACACGCGGCATGTGTCCTAGCGCGTGGCCGGCAGCCTCTGCCTTCAGGCGCTTTGCTCTCGGAGCTGAAACGCGTGCAGTAGGTCTCCGCAGGCCTGGGCTCTGGCTCCATCCTCTGCGCTCCTCTCCTCCCCCCTGTCTGGGCTCAGTTCAGGGGGCTGTGCGCCCTGCTGAGTGGAGCCCCACACTGCTCACCGCCAGCTTCAGAGTGGCCCTGTGGCTGCCGGGGGCGGCTGCCCGGCCCCGCGCAGGGAGGCCTGCCACGTCTGTCCTAGGAGGAGGCTGTTTCACGCGCTGCCCGTGATCACCGTCTGGCCTCTGTGTTGATGCCTTTCCTGCGGGCTAGTTCTTACTTGCTGGACACAGAGGCTGGACCACAGGGCAGCTGGCTCTGGAAGCCACCCAGGCACCGTGACCAGGGGGCCCTCACCTTTCAAGCCAGAGGAGCACCTCCAGAGCTCTGGGACGGGTGACCAAACCCAGGTGGTTCCTCACACCCGTGTAGAGTTACCCCAGTGCCTCAGGTACATAATCCTTCTGCAGTGTGAGAACTGAAGCCAGCATCCTTTCTTGCCTTTCTAAATATTTGGTGAGAAATAGTAGAAAAAGTAGTAGTAAGCTGCCGGAGCCAATGGCAGCATTTTCCCTGAAACAGAAACGTCGGGCTTCCCTGGCGGCCCAGAGGTCGAGGGCCGCGAGTTCAGTCCCCGCTCAGGGGCTGAGATCCCCGCGCGGCCAAAGGGAGAAAGTAGAAGCATCCCACCTGCGATGCTGAGCCAGTGTGTAGAGAGCTGGTCCAGCGGTAGAGGGAGACAGACCCGAAGGCGGCGGGCTCCCCTGACAGCCCCATCTCGGGCGCGCGCGGGACTAACCCCTGGCGCCAGGCTCTCCCATCTGTGCCGGGAAGGTGCGGGCGTAACGCCCAGCGCCAGGCTCTCCCATCTGTGCCGGGAAGGCGCTGGCATTACCCCTGGCGCCAGGCTCTCCCATCTGTGCCGGGAAGGCGCAGGCGTAACACCCAGCACCAGGCTCTCCCATCTGTGCCGGGAAGGTGCCGGCGTTACCCCTGGCGCCAGGCTCTCCCATCTGTGCCGGGAAGGTGCGGGCGTAACGCCCGGCTCCCATCTGTGCCGGGAAGGCCCTGGCGTAACCCCTGGCGCCAGGCTCTCCCATCTGTGCCGGGAAGGCGC
>SJYT01064812.1:160701-205040 GCA_006410635.1 Cephalophus harveyi
TGGCAGGAGGGTTCTTCACCACGGAGCCACCAGGGAAGCCCAGGGTGCTCTTTCAATGCGCCTTTTTATTTCAGAGCTTTCAGGAATCTCTTCTCGTGCCCTGTCCCCCTTTTTTGTGGAGAAACACCTTAATTATACACATGTTGGATTTTCTTTACCTAAGTTTTACATTGGTCAGCTTCTTCTGTCTTTTTTTAAATCCGTTTATTTCTTTTTCATTAAAACTTTTTCTTTCCTGAATTCTTCTGTTATCTCACGCAATCCTCTGTGGAGTTTATTTGTTCTTTTGTTGCTTGTAACTTAGTCTTTACTCTGGAATGGCATTTTACTTTTATCTGTAATAGTTTCTTAGATCTGCAACCTCATCTCAGTGTTCTTCTGTCTTGATTTATTTCGCTCTTTTGTATTATTCTCTTAATTTTGTTAGCTTCTTTTGAAATAAAGTACTCAGTTTCACTTAATCTGTGTTTATGTTTTTCCAGTGTGCTCTCACTATCTAGAGAGATGCTTTTCCCTCTTCGTTACTTTTTCTCGTATCCTTATGTAGGATTTAATCTTCACCCTTTTCTGTTTGTTGTGTTGGTTTTGTCTCTTATACACATCTAGATGTGTATAAGAGACAGGTGCCAGTGTTACCCCTGGCGCCAGGCTCTCCCATCTGTGCCGGGAAGGCGCTGGCGTTACCCCTGGCGCCAGGCTCTCCCATCTGTGCCGGGAAGGCGCTGGCGTAACCCCTGGCGCCAGGCTCTCCCATCTGTGCCGGGAAGGCGCTGGCGTTACCCCTGGCGCCAGGCTCTCCCATCTGTGCCGGGAAGGTGCGGGCGTAATGCCCGGCGCCAGGCTCTCTCATCTGTGCCGGGAAGGTGCCGGCGTTACCCCTGGCGCCAGGCTCTCCCATCTGTGCTGGGAGGGTGCTGGCGTTACCCCTGGCACAGGCCCTCGGGACTGGCCCGGGCGGTGGTGGCGGGCCCCCTCTGGCCAGGGCCGTCCCCGCTGGCGGCGCCGCTGTCCCGTGAGTCTCCCCTGCTCTTGGTCTCCTCGGGGTGGCCGGTGGGCTCGGGCTGCTCTCTGGGGAGCCTGCTTCCGGTGGCTGTGTGGCCCCCCTCCCGGCGCTTCCCCCAGGGGTGCACCCAGTGTGGGCGCTGATCCGCGCCCCGTGTGAGCTGGAGCCACTCGGCTGAGCTCCTGTGGCTCTGTTCGCGAGCTGGACGTGGACTGGGAGCCCTGCCCTGGCTCTCTGGCGCTGTAGCAGATGTCAGGAGCTGAGGGTGAATTTCTCTGTCACTTCTCAAAGTAGTGAATCATTTGCCTTCCTATCATCCTCCAGAGGTGACCGATTGAGGATTTTATTTGGGATTATGCATTAATAGAGTTAAACATTTGATGAGTTGTGATGTATAATGCTGACCCTTATTTACGTTCAGATCATCTCATTTTTGGACAGGGGGAGCCCTTCAGGTTGACGGCTGGATCCTTCCCACACTGCCCTCGTCTGCTCGCAAAGGTCCTGGCTCCTTGGGTCCCCACAGCGTCCTCGGCTCATTTTGTGGTCTTCCCGCCCCGGACCTCGTGATCCTTGGGAACCTCGGCTCCTTTAGTGGGAGCCGTGTCTGAGAGCTGTAGTCTGGACGTCGCGGGGGTTGCTGCTCTCAGGACTTTGCACCGAGCAGAGCTGGGTGGGTGGCACGCCCAGGACCTCTGGACGAGCATCTGGCCTTCCCGGTCTGTCTCTGCGAGGATGGGGGGGACTGGAGCCCGCCTCCCCATCTCAGCACGCAGCCCTGTCCTTGCTAAAGGCAGCTCGATGTCTGGCCCAGGGACCCGCGTGTCGTCCAGCCCCCTCCCTCGGCTCGGGGCCAACGCTGCAGCTGCACAGCGCCCCCCTGCTCTCCCGGGATGCTCGCTCAGTGCGTCCTGCAGGGAGATGCCGTGAGCACTCCACTCTCCGCTCGACTTCTCAGGAAGGACTCAAGGAAAGATATCACCTGAATTCTTGCTTGTTGGTAACAGTTTCTCTGCGTCCTTGTACTTGAATGTCTGGTTGATTGGAGGTGAAATGCTTGGCTCACGTGTTTTTTCCTTGAATAGGTTAAACATGTGCGTCTGTTGTCTTACAGCATAAAACGTTGCTGTCAGCCTCGTGGCAGGTTGCTTTCCCTCACAGGTGATCTGGGTTTTGCCCGTGGCCTTCCTTTCACTCCAGTGGTTTTCCTGGGAGAGGCCTGTGTGCCCACTGTTACGGGCGGCGGTCCCTGCCCTGCAGCTCGCTCTCCTGTTTCTTCAGTAACTTTCCTCGTGTGCTGAGTTCCGTTCCTGGCCGTGCCGGGTCTCTGTTGCTGCTGTGCAGGCCTTTGGCTGGTTGCTGTGAGCAGGGGCCGCTCTAGTGACGTGCAGGCCTCCCACTGCAGGGCCTTCTCCCGTCGCAGAGCACGTGCTCTGGAGTTGGTGGACTCGGGAGTTGCGGGTCCCGGGCTCTAGACCCAGGCTCCGGTGCGTGGGCTTAGCTGCCCTGTGGCATGGGGAACCTTCTGGATCGGGGATCAAGCCGGTGTCCCGGCATTGGCAGGAGGGTTCTTCACCACGGAGCCACCAGGGAAGCCCAGGGTGCTCTTTCAATGCGCCTTTTTATTTCAGAGCTTTCAGGAATCTCTTCTCGTGCCCTGTCCCCCTTTTTTGTGGAGAAACACCTTAATTATACACATGTTGGATTTTCTTTACCTAAGTTTTACATTGGTCAGCTTCTTCTGTCTTTTTTTAAATCCGTTTATTTCTTTTTCATTAAAACTTTTTCTTTCCTGAATTCTTCTGTTATCTCACGCAATCCTCTGTGGAGTTTATTTGTTCTTTTGTTGCTTGTAACTTAGTCTTTACTCTGGAATGGCATTTTACTTTTATCTGTAATAGTTTCTTAGATCTGCAACCTCATCTCAGTGTTCTTCTGTCTTGATTTATTTCGCTCTTTTGTATTATTCTCTTAATTTTGTTAGCTTCTTTTGAAATAAAGTACTCAGTTTCACTTAATCTGTGTTTATGTTTTTCCAGTGTGCTCTCACTATCTAGAGAGATGCTTTTCCCTCTTCGTTACTTTTTCTCGTATCCTTATGTAGGATTTAATCTTCACCCTTTTCTGTTTGTTGTGTTGGTTTTCTCCCATAGACTTGGTGGTTGAAGACAGCATTCGTGTGGAGGCCAGCAGTCTGAGCCCGGAGCCCTGGGCTTCAGCCACGGTGCCGCCAGGCTTCCCTCCTGGCAGCCGGCAGAGGGTGGCTCCTCGCCCTTCGCCTGCAGAGGCCCCTGCGTCCCTGCGCGGGGGCCCACCCTGCATCTTCACAGCCGGCGACGCTGCGTCTCTCCCGTCCACACTCATATTTCCACGGCTCTCCTCTGCTTCTTTCTTTCACTTTTGAAGACCCTTGTGACAGCATTGGGTCTACCCAGATAGTCCAGGGTTCAGTTCAGTTCAGTCGCTCGGTCGTGTCCGACTCTTTGTGACCGCATGAACCACAGCACGCCAGGCCTCCCTGTGCATCACCAACTCCCAGAGTTTACTCAAACTCATCTCCGTTGAGTCAGTGATGCCATCCAACCATCTCATCCTCTGTCATCCACTCCCCCCCCCCCGCCTTCAATCTTTCCCAGCATCAGGGTCTTTTCAAATAAGTCCGCTCTTCACATCGGGTGGCCCAAGTATTGGAGCTTCAGCTTCAGCA
The DNA here is from genome assembly GCA_006410635.1 of Cephalophus harveyi. Lineage (NCBI taxonomy): Eukaryota > Metazoa > Chordata > Mammalia > Artiodactyla > Bovidae > Cephalophus > Cephalophus harveyi. Next base: position 164,412 of record SJYT01064812.1, read on the forward strand.
TCAGTCCTTCCAATGAATATTCAGGACTGATCTCCTTTAGGATGGACTGGTTGAATCTCCTTGCAGTCCAAGGGATTTCCAAGAGTCTTCTCCAACACCACAGTTCAAAAGCATCAATTCTTCGGCGCTGAGCTTTCTTTATAGTTCGAACTCTCACATCCATACATGACTGCTGGAAAAACCACAGCCTTGAATAGATGGACCTTTGCTGGCAAAATAATGTCTCTGCTTTTTGATATGCTATCTAGGTTGGTCATAACTTTTCTTCCAAGGAGCAAGTGCCTTTCAATTTCATGGCTGCAGTCACCATCTGCAGAGCTGAGCTTTCTTTATAGTTCGAACTCTCACATCCATACATGACTGCTGGAAAAACCACAGCCTTGAATAGATGGACCTTTGCTGGCAAAATAATGTCTCTGCTTTTTGATATGCTATCTAGGTTGGTCATAACTTTTCTTCCAAGGAGCAAGTGCCTTTCAATTTCATGGCTGCAGTCACCATCTGCAGTGATTTTTGGATCCCCCCCAAAATAAAGTCTGTCACTGTTTCCATTGTTTCCCCATCTGTTTGGCATGAAGTGATGGGACTGGATGCCATGATCTTAGTTTTCTGAATGTTGAGTTTGAAGCCAACTTTTTCACTCTCCTCTTTCACTTTCCTCAAGAGGCTCTCTAGTTCTTTGCTTTCTGCCATAGGAGTGGTATCATCAGCATATCTGAGGTTATTGATATTTCTCCCAGCAATCTTGATTCCAGCTTATGCTTCATCCAGCCTAGCATTTCTCATGATGTATTCTGCATATAAGTTAAATAAGCAGGGTGACAATATACAGCCTTGACGTACTCCTTTCCCAATTTGGAACCAGTGTGTGGTTCCATGTCCAGTTCTAACTTGCTTCTTGACCTGCATACAGATTTCTCAAGAGGCAGGTCAGGTGGTCTGGTATTCCCATCTCTCTCAGAATTTTCCAGTTGTGATCCACACAGTCAAAGGCTTTGGCATAGTCAATAAAGCAGAAGTGGATGTTTTTCTGGAACTCTCTTGCTTTTTTGATGACCCAATGGATGTTGGAAATTTGATCTCTGGTTCCTCTGCCTTTTCTAAATCCCACTTGAACATCTGCAAGTTCACGGTTCATGTATTGCTGAAGCCTGGCTTGGAGAATTTTGAGCATTACTTTNGGGTGTTTGCTATGACCAGTGCGTTCGCTTGGCAAAACTCTATGAGCCTTTGCCCTGCTTCATTCTGTACTCCAAGACCAAATTTGCCTGTTACTCCAGGTGTTTCTTGACTTTCTACTTTTGCATTGCAGTCCCCTATAATGAAAAGGACATCTTTTTGGGGTGTTAGTTCTAAAAGGTCTTGTAGATCTTCATAGACCCGTTCAACTTCAGCTTCTTCAGCGTTACCGGTCATAAACTTGGATTACTGTGATATTGAGTGGTTTGCCTTGGAAACGAGCAGAGATCATTCTGTCCTCGTGATCACATGGACCACAGCCCGTGTAGCTCAGTGAGTCGTTTTCCGTTCTTGCGTTGCCCGGGCTGGAAGCGGAGCCCAGCAGGTCCCTCGCGTTCCGCTGCGCGCTGTCTGTGTTCTCTTGTTCCTGTGTGCCGCTGCATTCCGGGTGGCGTTTCTCTGCCACCAGGACATCGTTTTGCCCTTCCTGCAGCTGAAGTCGCCTGGTGACGCACTCTGTGTGTGGTTTCGCCAGCGGTGTTTTTATCTCATATTAATTCTTGTAGGAGTATTTTTGCTGAGTGTTGAGTTCTGGCCTGGCTTTCTGTTTTTTCCACCGCAGCTCTGAAGGCGTTCTTCTTTTGTCTCATGGTTACACTGCTTCTCTTGAGAGGCGGGAGTCTGTCTCGTTGTATTTTCTTGAAGCAGTTCCTGGGGCTGTGTTGCAGTGTGTGTTAGGAAGATGAGCATAATGAGCCCGCGCACTCATCCCCCGGCTTTGACAGACCGAGAGACGCATGGCCGTTCCAGCTCTGGGGACCCCCCTCGGTTACTTCAAAGCAGATACGAGAAGTCGTGTTTCATCTAGACGTTCTCCAGTTAGTGTCTTGGAAAGATGGGATTCTTTAAAAAGTCTTATCCACAGTATCTTTCTACCTTAATAAACTTAGAATTGCTTCCTAGCCAGTGCTCACTCAGTGCCCAGGCCTCCCGCCTCGCCTACGAATGCGCTTGCGTTGTTTGCCCACTCACACTGGGATGCAAGCAGTTTGTTAGAGAAGCTGGGTCATTAGTCTTGCTGCAGAAGCCTTGTGGTCTAGATTCTCCGTACCTGCTGGCGGTGCTGAGCTAGGCTCCTCCACCCCTCCTCACTTTTATCTCTGTGCTTTTTCTTATTCTTAGCACTCTTTTTTTGCTGTTTAAATCTTGCTTGGGGTTTATAGGGATTCTTGAATCTGTGGTCTGAAGTCTTTGATCAGAACTGTGCTTTTCTTATTACGCTTTCTCCTCTTCTTTTCCGTTACGGCACATCAGAGCATGTTAGACGGCAGGCCCCGGCTGTTCCTGCAGCCTGTGCACCCTGGCTGCGCCTGCGCACCCCAGACTCCGCCCCGCCCCACGCCCGCGGCCACGAGCCTGGCCTCCGGGCGGCTCTGCCTCTGCCTCCCCGGTGAGTCTACGGGTGCGTACTGGAGGCTCCGCGTGTGCGTGAGTGTCCTGGTGGCTGTCTCTCTCTCTGGCGTCACTTAGTGTGCTCCGCCCCAGGTCCACCCGCGTCGCCGTGTCCGCAGCCACAGCCCTTCCTGCACGCGGGTCTTCTGTGCACCTGCCCCCAGCCCCTCGGGCCTCCAGCGCTCCAGGAGCAGCGGCCTGTTTGCCTCGAGCGCTCCGGACACGTTTCTCAGCCTCTCTGTGCCCGTGCCCTTTGGTGTAGAAGGAGTCACGTCACAGTGAACCTTCCATGAAAGATTCTCACGTGGCTTAAGTGAGACCGCACAGGCTGAGCAGGTGAAGGAGGGCCCGCAGGAAGCAGTCCACGCCATCACCCCAGGGTCTTGCCCCAGGAGTCTGCAGAGAGCCTCAGGGTCAACCTGGGACGTTTGCCTCGAAGGGAGACAAGCTGGCTCCTCGCAGACCAGAGAGGAGCGGGCGAGGCCCTCCAGGAGGAGGCGAGCTCGAGGCAGCCGAGCTTGCCTGCAGCCTGCCTAGGGCAGCACCTTTCCGTGGAGGCCTGAAGACCTCTGCCACACAGGCGCCGTGGCTTGCCCTTCTGCCTTGCGGGCGTCCCCGTCAGGAGCAGGCGCAGAGGCGACACTGGACGCCCTTCTTCACCCGGTGGCCGCATGGTCTTCCTCCTTGCTCTCTGTTGGCCTGGTGCATTCTGGTGGTTGATTTTTTAATATTAAACCAAGCGTCCTTCTGATACAGCCCACTTACTCGTGGAGTGTTATCTTCAGTGTGGCGCTGAATGTGATTTGCTTCGTTTGTAAGAGCTTGCTGCATTTTCTTCGGGCGCTTCTGTGATCGGGGGGATGTGGCTCGGGTCCTTTGCCTGTTATGCCTCTGAGGGTCTGTTGTCAGGGTGGCTCTACCTTGTTACAACAGTTGGGGAATGTTTTGTCTTTTATTTTCCAGAAGAGTGTGTTTCACCAGTAATTTTTTTTTCTCTAAAGTTTGGTGAAATTCACCCGTGGAACCATCTTGACCTGGAATTTTAAGAGAAGGGACTAGGCAGAGGGCTGGTCAGGCTTCAGTGCGAGGCGGACGTCGTGGCCGCCGCACGACAGAGACGCCTGTCTCTGCGTGACTCTCGCCGTGCGCGTCTCCCGGGATCCGCCCGCTTCGCCGGAGCTGCTGAGTCTGCCGTGGTAAAGGCGCGGCTGTCTCCTTACCGTCTTTTTCTGTCTGTAGGGTCTTTGGTGGTAATGCCCACTTTCATTCTTGCGGTCGGTAACTTCCATCTTTTCCATTTGTTTCTCTTATTAATCAGTGTAGAAGTTTGCCAATTTTTTTGATCTGTCCAAAAAACCGGTGTTTGGTTTCACTGATTTCCACCCCCCCCACCCATTTCTTCACTGTATATGCTTCGGGATTAAATTTGCTGTACTTTTCCTTGGGACTTTTTTCTTTACCCCTTGGCTTCATACGTATAGAAGTGTTACTTATTTAAAGATACTTTGGATTGTTCCGGATATCTTTCTGATTTTTCTGATGTTGATTTCTCGTTCAGTTCCCTTTTAGAGACCATTCTTTGATTCCAGTTCTTGTGAATTTATTGGGATTTGCTTTATTGTCCAGAGAGCAGTCGGTCTTGACGAACACGCTGTGGCCGCCTTGAGGCGACGCGCATCCCGTCTGCTTGGACTGTCCCATGAATGTCATGGAGGCCAGGTTTCGTGGTAAGGCTTTCAAACCGCCTGTTGTCTTTACTGATCTTCCGTCTGCTTGTCCAGGTAACTGTGAGGAGGGATGTGAGAGCCCACCCCGCCCAGGCCCGCGGGGTCCGCCGCCTGCACGTGGGAGGTCCCCGTGGCCCGCCCGCGTGCCCGGGTTGGGCTTGCGCGCTGCGCCGTCCTGTCCTGTTGCCGCGAGCCTCTGTCCTCACGCGCAGCGCGTTTCTGTGGGCGGCGGGGAGCTCGCCTTCCCTTGCCCTCGGCTGTCAGTCCCGGTGCTTCCTGGGCTGCAGCCGTGCGGCCTGCGGGCAGAGGCGCTCTCCGTGCCCCCCGGCTCTGTGCGCAGAGTGCGTCGCGTCTGGCGGCCCCGCCGGCTGTTGTCCTCCCGCCCGCTCTGGACACGCCGCCTGGAGTCGTGCTCGGCGCCGCGGGGCCCAGGCGGCCCAGAGACGCTCCCGCGCCCAGCAGCGCTGCCGACGCCCGAGTGTCTGACTGAGCGGCGTCAAAGCCGAGGTTCCCGCAACGAAGTGCCGGCGCGGCTGCCACAGCAAGGACGCCCTTACTCGCGTTTACAGGTTTATTACGTGCAAAGGGGCTTCCCTCAGAGCTCAGACGGTAAAGCGTCTGCCTGCGGTGCAGGAGACGAGGGTTCGATCCCTGGGTCAGGAAGATCCCCTGGGAGAGGAAATGGCAACCCACTCCAGTGTCCTTGCCTGGAGAGTCCCGTGGACAGAGGAGTCTGGCGGGCGACAGTCCATGGGGTCGCAAAGAGTCGGACACGACTGAGAGACTTTCACTATATGAAAAGGGACACAGATGAACGGCCAGATGGGGATGCACAGGCTCCTGAGTGCAGGGGCGTCTGTCCTCGTGGAGTTGGGGTGCATCACCCTCCGGACCTGTGGGTGTGTTCGCTAGCCTAGCAACAGTTCCCCAAACCCCGAGCTGCTGGGATTCTGCTGGGGTTTCGTGATGTGGACTTGAGGAGTGTCAGCTCAGTCTCCAGGCCGCCCTGGGGGCCGGGGGCTGGAAGTCGGTTTCTAACCGTGGCGTGGTCTCTCTGGTGATGAGCCTCCATCATTGCCTCACTAGAACGCAAGGTGTTCCTGTCACTCAGGAGCTTCCGAGAGGCTCAGGAGCCCTGTGTCAGGAACGAGGGGCACAGACCAGTACATATGTATGCTTCACACTCTCCCACCTTGGGCTGACTGACATCCAGTGAACTGCACTTACTTAAAGGGTAGGATGTGCTGAACACACACACACACCTCCCTCGTGTTTATACATGTAAGCAGCTGCCACACAGAGGCACCTTCACACAGTGAGTCTTCGACAGTTACAAAGGTGTTCTTTTGTTGAAAAGCATGATCTTTTCAACAAACGGTATTTGAACAATTATTCACATACAAGACAATGAATTTGAGTCTTTCAAAGATCTAAATATAAAACAAACACAGGAGAAAATCTTTCTTAGATACAGCTCCCAAAGCATAATCCATAAAAAAATTAATTGCTGGGGACTTCCCTGATGGTCCGGGGGTTAAGAATCTGCCTTGCGGTGCAGGGAACGCGGCTTTGGTCCCTGGTCTGGGCTCTAAGGTCTCACGTGACGAGAAGCACCTGTGGCTGAGAGCCGCAGCTCCGGGCCCCACACCACAGCCGAGTGTGCACAGTGCCGGGGCGCGCGTGCTGCAGCTGAGACCCCACAGGCCAGATAACTACACGTGAACAGATGCTTCACCAGTGGAGAGAAGCAAATGGCAAATAAGCACATAGAAATGTTCAGTGTTATCAGTCATTTAGGAGATAACTTGTTGTTTACTTGCTGAGTCATGTCTGACTCTTTGCAACCCTATGGACCCACCAGGCTCCTCTTTCCATGGGATTCTCCAGGTGAGAATACTGGAGAGGGTTGCCATGCCCTCCTCCAGGGGATCTTCCCGACCCAGGGATTGAACCAGGGGCTTCTGCATTTTCAAGCAGATTCTTTACCACTGAGCCAGGAGGGAAACCCACCTATTAATTAGAAGGGCTACAATTGCAATGATGGACCTTACCAACTCTTGGTATTGTCTTTTTTTAAAAAAAATTATTTTTGGCTGTGCTGGGCCTTATCGCAGCATGTGGGCGTCCTCTAGTCTTGGCGAGTGGGGGCTACTCCTGTTGCAGTGAGAGGCCTTCTCCCTGCGGTGGCCTCTGTCGTTGCAGACCACAGGCTCTGGACCGTGGGCTTCAGTACTTGCCATGTGCAGGCTCAGGAGTTGTGGTGCAAGGACTTAGTTGCTCAGAGCCATGTGGGGTGTTCCTGGACCAGGGATCGAACCCATCCCCTGCATTGGCAGGCGGACTCTTTACCACTGAGCCACCGTGGACATCCCTTGGTGTTTTCTCTTCATGATCTTTTTCTGACGTTTTGGGGTATATAATAGCATGTATATGTTGCTCCCAAATCCCTGATTTATCCCTCTCCCCATCCCTGATTTATCCCTCTCCCCTATCCCTGATTTATCCCAGGCGGCTGCGGGTCCCGCCGGAGGTCGGCCGTCTGGAAGCACTTCTACCTGTCGCCCCTGGACAGCTCCAAGGCCGTGTGCGTCCACTGCATGAACGAGTTCAGCCGCGGCAAGAACGGGAAGGACCTGGGCACCAGCTGCCTCATCAGGCACATGTGGCGGGCGCACCGCGCCATCGTGCTGCGGGAGAGCGGCGGCCCCGCCGCGCCCTAGATGTGTATAAGAGACAGGAAATGTTCAGTGTTATCAGTCATTTAGGAGATAACTTGTTGTTTACTTGCTGAGTCATGTCTGACTCTTTGCAACCCTATGGACCCACCAGGCTCCTCTTTCCATGGGATTCTCCAGGTGAGAATACTGGAGAGGGTTGCCATGCCCTCCTCCAGGGGATCTTCCCGACCCAGGGATTGAACCAGGGGCTTCTGCATTTTCAAGCAGATTCTTTACCACTGAGCCAGGAGGGAAACCCACCTATTAATTAGAAGGGCTACAATTGCAATGATGGACCTTACCAACTCTTGGTATTGTCTTTTTTTAAAAAAAATTATTTTTGGCTGTGCTGGGCCTTATCGCAGCATGTGGGCGTCCTCTAGTCTTGGCGAGTGGGGGCTACTCCTGTTGCAGTGAGAGGCCTTCTCCCTGCGGTGGCCTCTGTCGTTGCAGACCACAGGCTCTGGACCGTGGGCTTCAGTACTTGCCATGTGCAGGCTCAGGAGTTGTGGTGCAAGGACTTAGTTGCTCAGAGCCATGTGGGGTGTTCCTGGACCAGGGATCGAACCCATCCCCTGCATTGGCAGGCGGACTCTTTACCACTGAGCCACCGTGGACATCCCTTGGTGTTTTCTCTTCATGATCTTTTTCTGACGTTTTGGGGTATATAATAGCATGTATATGTTGCTCCCAAATCCCTGATTTATCCCTCTCCCCATCCCTGATTTATCCCTCTCCCCTATCCCTGATTTATCCCCCATCCCTGATTGATCCCTCTCCCCTATCCCTGATTGATCCCTCTCCCCTATCCCTGATTGACCCCTCTCCCCTATCCCTGATTTATCCCCCATCCCTGATTGATCCCTCTCCCCTATCCCTGATTGACCCCTCTCCCCTATCCCTGATTTATCCCCCATCTCTGATTGATCCCTCTCCCCTATCCCTGATTTATCCCCCATCCCTGATTGACCCCTCTCCCCTATCCCTGATTGACCCCTCTCCCCTGTCACTCTCCTTTGGGGACCATAAACTTGTGTTCTGTGTCTGTGAGTCTGTTCCTGCTTTGTAAATGAGTTTGTTGTCTTTTCTTTGGATTCTGCCTGTAATCGACACCACATTTCTCTCTGGCTTCCTTCATCTGGTCTGTTCCTGTCTAGGCCCATCTGTGTTGCTGCCATAGCGTTACTGCACTCCTCAGTGGCCACATAGCCCTGTGTGTGTCGTGTCGCGCCTCCTTCATCCGCTCACCTGTTGACGGGGATTCAGGCTGCATCCACGTGTTGGCCGTGGCTGCTGCGAGCACCAGGGTGCGTGTGTCCCTTCACGTCGGTGCTTCCTCCAGATGTGTGCCCGGGGGTGGGACTGCAGAGTCGCGTGGCAGCTCTGCCGGTGGCCTTTTACGGAGCCTCCACATTGTTCTCCATAGCGGCTGCACCAGTCTACATCCCGCCAGCAGTGGAGCCGGGCTCCCTTTCCCCACTCCCCCCGCCGTGGATCATTTGTAGCCTTTTGGATGATGGCCCTGTGACCAGTGTGAGGTCATACCTCACTGTCATTTCCTATTTCTCTGATTATTAGTGATGTTGAGCATCTTTTCATGTGCCTTTTGACCATCTGTATGTCTCCTTTGGGGAAATGTCTATTCAGAGGATATTTTCTTTCTTTTTTTTTTTTTTTACCACCACCAGGATTTTATTCTTAAATAAATGCTCAGCCTCAGGCCTGGTTAGGCAGACATCAGAAGAAGGCAGATCGCAGGCCCCTCGTCCGTGGGAGCAGTGGGATGGCCCAGGGAGGCAGAGACTCCGAGAAGGTAAGCAGGGCGCTCGGGGCAGGAGAGGCCAACGGAGAGGGTGTTTCATCCTGTGACTGGGTGGTAAAGTCAAGAAGCAAGCCTTTCTGTTTCACCTGACCATTGTGGAATTTCTCTCACGCATGTCGAGGCTGACGTATCCATGACTGTGGATTTGAAATGTGAGCGGGTCCTTTGTCTTACTTGGTCCCATCTGTTGTAGATGACGCAGAAGGAGCACCGTGCCATCGAGTCGCCAGCGTTCCCACGTCCGAGACCAGCAGGTCCGCCCCGTGTGCGCACACGTCTGCACCGCGATGCATTTAGCGGGAGAACTCCGGGAGCGGCATGAGGTGACATGCTCGTGAGTTCGCCCGTCCACTGCTCAGTGAGATTCATGCTTAGCCATATTCATAAACATCCTAAGAGATAGAGCTCTTCACCCAGAACTGAACAGTTATGGTTAGTCATGGAGAGCCGCCGGGAGCTTCGTCCCCAAGGAGCAGGTGATTCGGAGAATACAAACTTGAAAATAGAGGAAGATGACTTTCAAACCCCTAATCACAGTGTGGAGAGAATGGACTTTGGAAGTGAGCTGGAGGACGGGAGGCAGGCGGGCCGCGGCCAGGAGCTGGCAGAGGGCGGCGGGGTGGGCTGCGCGGGCCGGCCCCCCGGGCGGCGTGCCTCCCCCGACCCCGAGGACGACTACGGGGCGCTGCTGGCGCAGTACAGCAGCACCCTGTACAGCGTGGCCATGGAGGCCGTGACGCAGAGCCTGCTCTCTGGCCGCGGCCTGGGCTCCAGGAAGAAGTCCCCGGCCTGGAAGCACTTTTTCATCTCGCCGCGGGACAGCACCAAGGCCGTGTGCACCTACTGCATGAAGGAGTTCAGCCGCGGCAAGAACGAGAAGGACCTGAGCACCAGCTGCCTCATGCGGCACGTGCGCAGGGCGCACCCCAGCGCGCTGGCGGCGGACCCCGCCCCGGCGCCGCGCCCCGCACCCGCGCCCGCCGACCCCGGGGCGGCCGCCGAGGGCCCGGCTCCCGCCCCGGCCACGGAGGATCTCCGGGGAGGGCGCTCCAGGACTCCGCCTCCGCCGCCTCCTCCCCCGACCGGCCGGCGGAGGAGCCACCCGCGCTCTGGGGCCCCCGGGGCACGGCGTCCCCCTCCTCCGACGCAGGCGAGGCCTCGTGGGGGTCATCTCCCGAGACGCAGCTGGGTGGCGCGCCGAGCCCTGGGCCGCGGGAGCCGGGCGCCGTGTTCCAGCAGAACAAGAAGGTGATGAAGAGGCTGAAGTCGGAGGTGTGGCACCACTTCTCGCTGGCACCCACGGACAGCCTCAAGGCCCTGTGCAGGCACTGCGGCTGCGCCATCAGCCGGGGCAAGCGGGGCGACGTGGGCACCAGCTGCCTCATGCGGCACCTCTACAGGCGCCACCCCGAGGTGGCCGGGGCCCAGAAGGGCTTCCTGGGGGCTGGCCTGGCCAGCTCACCCTATGCCACCCTGGCTTCCGCTGAAATGTCCTCCTCCCGGTTGACCAACCTGCCGACCGTGGTCACCAAAAACCATCAAGCTGTGTTTCCTGTCAACAGCAAGAAGACCTCCAAGCTGTGGAACCACTTCTCTACCTGCTCCGCAGACCCCACGAAGGTCGCCTGCCTGCACTGCGGCCGGACCATCAGCCGGGGCAAGAAGCCCACAAACCTGGGCACCAGCTGTCTTCTGCGGCACCTGCAGCGCTTCCACGGTGGCGTGCTGAAGCCCGAGGGCGCCCGGGCTGCCCCACCCTCCCCTCCTGGCGCCCAGGCACCCCTGGGCCCACCATCAGCAGGCACCGCCGCCTCTGACGATGGCAGTGAGAAGTTTTACGATTCTCACCCCGTTGCTAAGAAAATCACAAGTCTCATTGCTGAGATGATTGCCCTTGACCTCCAGCCATACTCACTGGTGGACAACGTTGGCTTCAACAGGCTGCTGGCATACTTGAAACCTCAGTACTCCCTGCCCCCGCCGGCCTACTTCTCCCGGACGGCCATCCCGGGCATGTATGAGGACGTGAAGCACGTCATCATGGCGCACCTGCAGGAAGCCGAGAGCGGCGTGGTCCACTTCACGTCGGGCATCTGGATGAGCAGCCAGACGCGGGAGTACCTGACCCTCACGGCCCACTGGGTCACCTTTGAGCCCTCGGCCCGGCCGCACTGCGAGGACCACCACTGCTCGGCACTGCTGGACGTATCGCAGGTGGACTGTGACTACAGCGGCAGCAGCATCCAGAAGCAGCTGGAGTGTTGGTGGGAGGCCTGGGTGACGTCCACCGGCCTGCAGGTGGGCATCACCGTCACCGACAACCCCAGCATCGGGAAGACGCTGAACGAGGGGGCGCGCTCCAGCGTGCCCTGCTTTAGCCACACTGTCAACCTCATCGTCAGCGAGGCCATCAAGAGCCAGAGAATGGTCCAGAACCTGCTGAGCACCGCCCGGAAGATCTGTGAGCGGGTGCAGCGCTCGCCCCGTGCCAAGGCCAAGCTCGCGGAGCTGCAGCGGGAGTATGGGCTGCCGCCCCACCACCTGCTGCAGGACGTGCCGTCCAAGTGGAGCACATCCTTCCACATGCTGGAGCGGCTGCTGGAGCAGAAGCGGGCGGTGAACGCGCTGTCCGTCGAGTGTGACTTCCGGGAGCTGCTGAGCTGCGACCAGTGGGAGGTGATGCAGTCCGTGTGCCACGCCCTGAAGCCCTTCGCCGCCGCCAGCCGGGAGATGAGTGCACATGTGTCCACGCTGAGCCAGGTCATCCCCATGATCCACATCCTCACCCGCAGGGTAGAGATGCTGTTCCAGGAGACCATGGGCATTGACACCATGCTCCGTGCCCTCAGGGAGGCCATGGTGAGCCGCCTGTCCGCCACGCTCCACGACCCCAGGTACGTGCTGGCCACCCTGCTGGACCCACGCTACAAGGCCTCCCTGTTCTCCGAGGAGGAGGCTGAGCAGTGCAAGCAGGACTTGATCAGGGAGCTGGAGACGCTGGATCCTACCTCAGAGCCCGCACCCGTCCCCAGCAGCTGCGAGCCGGGCTCCCCGCCCCGGGACTGCGCCAGCGAGGAGAGCCTCTGGGCGCTCATGGCCAAGCTGAAGAAGAGTGAGCGCGGAGGGCGGCCCAAGGTCCCCGAGGACATGGTGCTCGCCTACCTGGAGGAGGAGGTGCTGGAGCACAGCTGCAACCCGCTCGCCTACTGGAGCCTCAAAAGGGCCACCTGGCCCGGCCTCTCCGCCCTGGCCGTGCGCTTCCTGGGCTGCCCCCCAAGCATCGTCCCCTCTGAGCGGCTGTTCAGCACACCCCCCGAGAACGGCAGCTTCGGCCAGTCCAGGCTCCTTATGGAGCATTTTGAGAAACTCATCTTTCTGAAAGTGAATCTTCCCTTAATATGCTTCCAGTACTGAAGAGCCCGCTGGAGCCACCCGGCGAGCACCGGCGTCTGCCCAGGCTGGCGCTCGCCGCAGCCGGCCCTGCAGGACGGCAGGCCGGGCGCTCAGGTCCATGGCCGCGGGAGGGGCCGCCCGGCCCTCACCGTCGCAGCCACACGTGCCTTAACCAGTCCTTCAGGCCAGGTACCATGGTGTGTGTTTCAGAAGTCCACTAGAAGCAGCTCGTCTCGTCAGTGATTAAGTACGATGATTGGGTTTTCATTTGTGACTGTAAGGTTTTTGCAGGTTGGGGATCAGTAGTTTGTTTCAGTAGAATGGCAGAGGAGAGGTGAGCAGCTTTATCCCTTAGGCTTTTTATTCGATTATGTAAAAATCAGATCAGGTACTGTGTTTTAGTTAAAAATTGCTTTAATTGCAACAGAACAGCCTTTGTGGCTGTCAAATAAAACCTGTAAATAGGAGGTGGAGTTGAAGCCATCTTGACCGAGCAGTTCCTGACTGCGGCTGTACAGGGCGTTGAGGGGGACAGAGTGTTCTGGGAGGCAGCTGTCGACCACGGCAGAGACGTGGCATCAGCGACAAGCCCGAGCTGACATGACGGAGGGTCGGTCGCACAGGGTTTCTGCAGAGAGCGAGCTCCCATTTCAGGGTCTGCCCTGGTGCCACGTGGGCGGTTAGCCTGGACACATCCCCGCGTTCACAGCGTGCACGGCGGGGCCTGCTCTGTGGCCAGTGCGCAGCGTGACCCGTTTACAGCCTCCTGTTGATGAATCTCGGAGCCTCTGACAGTGGCTCTACATCATGGCGCTGTCTTGAAATTTGTGCACTGACCCCCAAATTGATCCAATTACGTACACAGTTCTCTTTAGAAGAGGTGGCTTATTAACAGGGAGGAAGATTGCTATGTTATGGTTGTAAGAATAGCCTTAGGCGTTTAGATTTTCTTTTATAAAATAGGGAAGATTCAGCCATCAGTGGGGTATTTTAGGATCCCAAGGACATCAGAATGGATTATCAGTCATCAGGTTTTTTTTTTAACAATAATATGTCTTCAAAGTTTTTGTCTCAGTGTCTAGAAAAGAATTCATTTTCTTATTTCAAACCGTTTAAATGTTCTGGGTGAAACAAGTCACTGATTTGCCTATGACCTTTTAGAAAAGTTGTTGTTTTGTTAAAATACTGTACCTATTATTAATCTGAATTTGCATTGACTATGTTTTTAGTGTATTTATAAATGGTGAACTCAGTTTCTGAAATTAAACTTTTTATTTGCAATTTTCTACTGCTGGAGGACACTGGCTTTTTATTCTTAGGATAATTAAAAAAAAAAAAAAACTTAGGCTTTTTATTCGATTATGTAAAAATCAGATCAGGTACTGTGTTTTAGTTAAAAATTGCTTTAATTGCAACAGAACAGCCTTTGTGGCTGTCAAATAAAACCTGTAAATAGGAGGTGGAGTTGAAGCCATCTTGACCGAGCAGTTCCTGACTGCAGCTGTACAGGGCGTTGAGGGGGACAGAGTGTTCTGGGAGGCAGCTGTCGACCACGGCAGAGACGTGGCATCAGCGACAAGCCCGAGCTGACATGACGGAGGGTCGGTCGCGCAGGGTTTCTGCAGAGAGCGAGCTCCCATTTCAGGGTCTGCCCTGGTGCCACGTGGGCGGTTAGCCTGGACACATCCCCGCGTTCACAGCGTGCACGGCGGGGCCTGCTCTGTGGCCAGTGCGCAGCGTGACCCGTTTACAGCCTCCTGTTGATGAATCTCGGAGCCTCTGACAGTGGCTCTACATCATGGCGCTGTCTTGAAATTTGTGCACTGACCCCCAAATTGATCCAATTACGTACACAGTTCTCTTTAGAAGAGGTGGCTTATTAACAGGGAGGAAGATTGCTATGTTATGGTTGTAAGAATAGCCTTAGGCGTTTAGATTTTCTTTTATAAAATAGGGAAGATTCAGCCATCAGTGGGGTATTTTAGGATCCCAAGGACATCAGAATGGATTATCAGTCATCAGGTTTTTTTTTTAACAATAATATGTCTTCAAAGTTTTTGTCTCAGTGTCTAGAAAAGAATTCATTTTCTTATTTCAAACCGTTTAAATGTTCTGGGTGAAACAAGTCACTGATTTGCCTATGACCTTTTAGAAAAGTTGTTGTTTTGTTAAAATACTGTACCTATTATTAATCTGAATTTGCATTGACTATGTTTTTAGTGTATTTATAAATGGTGAACTCAGTTTCTGAAATTAAACTTTTTATTTGCAATTTTCTACTGCTGGAGGACACTGGCTTTTTATTCTTAGGATAATTAAAAAAAAAAAAAAAGTCCTACTCTTAGGGGCCAGCATGCACAGAAGCTACCCTCAACACAGCCTTTAAATCTTCATGTTAGCTGCAGACGGGGCCTGGGCAAGTGGAAGAGTAATTCTTAAGCGGCATTTCTAAGAGCGGCAGTGACGTCCAAGAACCTTCCAGGGCACGTGTTCCAAGCAGGCACTGTGACCCCCGTGCTGCTGGCAGGAAGAGCAGCCAGTGTGGAGGGCCTCAGAGTTGGGACTGGGGCTGCGTGCGGTCCAGCGGGCCCACTCCCGGGCGTTTTCCTGAAGCAGAAACACTCATTTGAAAAGACAGATGCACCCCCGTGTTCACAGCAGCCGAGATGCAGGGCCACCAGAGTGCCCACCCACAGAGGATTGGGCGAAGAAGACGCGTGTGTGTTCATACACTGGAAGCTTAGCCGTGAAAAAGGAAATCTTGTCATCGCACCAGCATGGATGGATCTGGAGGGTATTATGCTCGGTGAAATAAGTCAAAGACAAATACCACATCATTTCATGTTTATGTGGAACCTAAAAACAGTGAACCGGGAACACTCACAGAGAATACATGTAGTTTCCAGAAAGGAGAGGGTGAGGGCCGAGTGAAGGAGGTGCGAGAGATGCAGAGGACAGGCCTCCACGCCGTGAGTCTGGGCCGCGACGCGGAGGGCACCTCAGCAGCAGCGCCGTGGAGGCATGTGGTGGCCCAGGGCACCTTGGCCTTGTGCCATCCCTCGGTCAGTGTGAAATGAGTGAATCACTGTGGTGTTTGCCTGTACTGTACATCAGCTGTACTTCCGTTAGGAAGACTCAAAATGAGAGAGGATCTGGGAACACGGTGGAGTAGGAACCCCAGGAGTGCGCGTCCCTTCCAGACAGCAGGCGCCAGCAGGATCTGACTCGTGAGTGCTCTGGAGAACACGGGAGGCTGAGACTTCAGGGCACGACTGGGCTTGGGGTGGGGGAGATGGGGTGCGGAGCACAGAAGCAGCTGCGACGCAGCAGCTGTGCATGCCTCCCGGAGCAGCGTGCACAGCTGGCAGCAGCAGGCACAGGGGAAGGGTCCTGTCCTCCAGATGCTGAGGCCCTGTGCGTGCTCTGACCACGCGTCACTGCGGCTAGTCTCCCAGGCGCAGATGAGGGGCAGCCGCCACTGTTGCCATGCTCCCCCTCCATTGCTACAACTCGCCACCCCCTCTGGAGTGACTCCTAAAGACTCCGACATATTACATAATTGCATATATGGGGAGAATTTGAATGTGACTGTGCTCTGAGGAAAGGCTCAGGAAAGACTTAAGAATCCGTTGTTTACACCTCAAACTGATCCTTGGCACAAAGACTGCCTACAATAATCAAAAACAAAAGCACAAAGCTGGGGGAAGAAAAGAATCTGATTTCTGAAGTTACCAGATTGTTATATTTAAATGTCCAGTGCACAACATAAAAATCACAAGGCATACAAGAAAAAAAGTATGGTCCTCTCAAAGGGAAAAAGTAATACAACAGAGTCTGTCCCTGAAAAAAGACCTGATGGTGAATATACTAGACAAAGACTTTAAAACAGCAGTCTTAAAAATACTCAAAAAACTAAAAAAGACATGGAGAAAGTCAATAACGTGAACAAAAATGGAGATATCGGGACTTCACCTGGCAGTCCAGTAGCTAAGCCTCCACGGTCTCAATGCTGGGGGTCTGGGTTCAATCCCTGGTCAGGGAACTAGATCCCACATGCCGCAACCAAAGTTTGCCCACAGATTTGGTAACCTCAATAAAACAGGCCAATTTCTTGAAAGACACAATCTGCCAAAAGTCACACAAGAAATAGACTATCTGAACAGGCCTATAGCAATTAAATTGGGTCAAGAATTAATAACCTTCCCAAACAGAAAGCTCCAGGCCCAGATGAGTTCACTGGTGAATTGTATCACACATTTAAGGAGAAATTACATGAATTCTCTACAGTCTGTTTCAGAGGATAGAAGCAGAGGGTCAGTGCCTAACACCTCCTATGAGGCCAGTATTACCCTAATACCAAAACCAGACAAAAGCATTGCAAGAAAAGAAAGCTGCAGGTCCATATGCCTTAAAGAAACTCTCCTTGAAGGTAATAGGAGAAAACCCCTAGAGGACCCTGGGTGTGGTGATGACTTTTCAGATACAACTTGAAAGCCTTGATCCATGGATGAAATCACTAGTTAGACTGCCAAAATTAGAAACTTCTGTTGATAGTGTCAAGAGAACGAAAACAAGCCACAGACTGGGAGAAAACGTTTGCAAAAGACAGATCTGAAAAAAAGACTTCCCATTCAAAACATAGAGAGAACTCTGAAAACTCAACAATAAGAAAACAAGGAACCTGACCGACAAACGGACCTAAAGACCTCAGCAGACTCCTCACCAAAGAAGACACGTGGGTACCAACCTGACGTGAAGAGCCAACTCTGGAAAAGCCCCTGATGCTGGGAAAGATTGAAGGCAGGAGGAGAAGGGGACGACAGAGGACGAGATGGCTGGATGGCGTCAGCCACTCGATGGACCTGAGCTCGGGTGAGCGCCGGGAGTGGGTGGTGGACAGGGAGGCCTGGTGCACTGCGGTCCCCGGGGGTGCCAGGAGGCGGGCACGACTGAGCGACGGGACTGAACTGAACTCCGTGATGACATTCAGTGCCACTCAGGACAGGAAATCTTCCAGTGGATCTTCCTGACCCAAGGACTGAACCTGGGTCTCCTGCATTTCAGGCAGATTCTTTACCGTCTGAGCCACCAGGAAACCCCAGAAATAACAGAAAAGCAGGACTAAGCGCTCTGCCTCAAGCAAACGGGGAGCAAGCGCACTGCACAGCGCTGGCCTCTGCGCCTGACAAAAGCCTGAAGACCCGAGCTCACAGCACGATGCGCTAGAAGGCAGAGCCGCGCGAGGTAACTCCCAACTTTAAAAATTGCTTTTCAAAAAAATCTGTACTTAACATCAGGTGGGAGTCTGCACTTTGTGAAAGATGCTAACTGTAAGGAGACCACTGCGCATCCTAAAGCTTCTCTCACTGTAACAACAGGAAAGGAGCTCTGAAGCTGCAGCTGCAGCTGCGCCGGCAGGCGTGAACATCAGGCACTGCCTGCGAAATACCCGTTTCTATTTGAAAAAGCAGGTTTTATGCAGGTGAAGGCTTGCCAGCAAACTAAGATGGACTGGACTGGGTGAAATTAACTCAGATGACCATTATATCTACTACTGTGGGCAGGACTCCCTTAGAAGAAATGGAGTAGCCATCATAGTCAACAACAGTCCAAAATGCAGTACTTGGGTGCAATCTCAAAAATGACAGAACGATCTCTGTTTCTAAGGCAGACCATTCAATATCACAGTAATCCAAGTCTATGCCCCAACCAGTAATGCTGAAGAAGCTGAAGTTGAACGGTTTTATGAAGACCTACACGATCTTTTAGAACTAACACCCAAAAAAGATGTCCTTTTCATTATAGGGGACTGGAATGCTAAAGTAGGAAGTCAAGAAACACCTGGAGTAACAGGCAAATTTGGCCTTGGAATGCGGAATGAAGCAGGGCAAAGACTAATAGAGTTTTGCCAAGAAAATGCACTGGTCATAGCAAACACCCTCTTCCAACAACACAAGAGAAGACTCTACACGTGGACATCACCAGATGGTCAACACCGAAATCAGATTGATTATATTCTATGCAGCCAAAGATGGAGAAGCTCTATACAGTCAACAAAAACAAGACCAGGAGCTGACTGTGGCTCAGATCATGAACTCCTTATTGCCAAATTCAGACTCAAATTGAAGAAAGTAGGGAAAACCACTAGACCATTCAGGTATGACCTAAATCAAATCCCTTATGATTATACAGTGGAAGTGAGGAATAGATTTAAGGGCCTAGATCTGATAGATAGAGTGCCTGAAGAACTATGGAATGAGGTTCGTGACATTGTACGGGAGACAGGGATCAAGACCATCCCCATGGAAAAGAAATGCAAAAAAGCAAAATGGCTGTCTGGGGAGGCCTTACAAATAGCTGTGAAAAGAAGAGAGGCGAAAAGCAAAGGAGAAAAGGAAAGATATAAGCACCTGAATGCAGAGTTCCAAAGAATAGCAAGAAGAGATAAGAAAGCCTTCTTCAGCGATCAATGCAAAGAAATAGAGGAAAACAACAGAATGGGAAAGACTAGAGATCTCTTCAAGAAAATTAGAGATACCAAGGGAATATTTCATGCAAAGATGGGCTCGATAAAGGACAGAAATGGTATGGACCTAACAGAAGCAGAAGATACTAAGAAGAGGTGGCAAGAACACACAGAAGAACTGTACAAAAAAGATCTTCACAACCCAGATAATCACAATGGTGTGATCACTCACCTAGAGCCAGACATCCTGGAATGAGAAGTCAAGTGGGTCTTTGGACGCATCACTATGAACAAAGCTAGTGGAGGTGATGGAATTTCAGTTGAGCTGTTTCAAATCCTAAAAGATGATGCTGTGAAAGTGCTGCACTCAATGTGCCAGCAAATTTGGAAAAGTCAGCAGTGGCCATGGGACTGGAAAAGGTCAGTTTTCATTCTAATCCCAAAGAAAGGCAATGCCAAAGAACGCTCAAACTACCATACAGTTGCACTCATCTCACACACTAGTAAAGTAATGCTCAAAATTCTCCAAGCCAGGCTTCAACAGTACATGAACAGTGAGCTTCCAGATGTTCAAGCTGGATTTACAAAAGGCAGAAGAACCAGAGATCAAATTGCCAAAATCTGTTGGATCACAGAAAAAGCAAGAGAGTTCCAGAAAAACATCTGTTTTATTGACTATGTCAGAACGTTTGACTGTGTGGATCACCACAAACTGTGGAGAATTCTGAAAGAGATGGGAATACCAGACCACCTGACCTGCCTCCTGAGAAATGTGTATGCAGGTCAAGAACCAACAGAACTGGCCATGGAACAAGAGACTGTTTCCAAATGAGGAAGAAGTATGTCAAGGCTGTATATTGTCCCCCTGCTTATTTAACTTATATGCAGAGTACATCATGAGAAATGCTGGACTGGAAGAAACACAAGCTGGAATCCAGATTGCCGGGAGAAATATCAATAACCTCAGATATGCAGATGACACCACCCTTATGGCAGAAAGTGAAGGACTAATGAGCCTCTTGATGAAAGTGAAAGAGTAGAGTGAAGAAGTTGACTTAAAACTCAACATTCAAAGAACTAAGATCATGGCATCCAGTTCCATCACTTCATGCCAAATAGATGGAGAAACTATGCAAACAGTGACAGGCTTTATTTTCTTGGGCTCCAAAATCACTGAAGATGGTGACTGCAGTCATGAAATTAAAAGACGCTCGCTCCTTGGAAGAAAAGCTATAACCAACCTAGACAGCATATTAAAAAGCAGAGACGTTGGCATTACGTTGCCAACAAATGTCTGTTTAGTCAAGGCTATGGGTTTTCCAGTGGTCATGTATGGATGTGAGAGTTGGACCATAGAGAAGGCTGAGTGCCGAAGAACTGATGCTTTTGAACTGTGGTGTTGGAGAAGACTCTTGAGTCCCTTGGACTGCAAGGAGATCCAACCAGTCCATCCTAAAGGAGATCAGTCCTGGGTGTTCATTGGAAGGACTGATGCTGAAGCTGAAGGTCCAATACTTTGGCCACCTGATGCGAAGAGCTGACTCATATGAAAAGACCCTGATGCTGGGAAAGGTTGGAGGTGGGAGGAGAAGGGGATGACAGAGGATGCGATGTTTGGATGGCATCACCGACTCGATGGACAGGAGTTTGAGCAAACTCCAGGAGATGAAGGATGTGGAAGCCTGGCATGCTGCAGTCCATGGGTTAGCAAAGAGTCGGACACAACTGAGTGAACTGAGGCTGGCCATAAGAAAGGGGTGCTTATAGATGCTAACATCATTCAAGAAAAGGCAAAGTCACTACATGGCAACTTGAACGGAAGGTGAAAGATGTAAAGATGGAGAACTGAATGCCAGCAAAGGGTGGTTTGATGATTTCAGGTGGAGGTTTGGCTTTAAAAACGTCAGGATAACAGGAGAGGGAACTTCTGCTGACACAAGCCAGCAAACGAGGTCCGGATGCCATTAAGGAAGTCACGCACAGAAGAGCCACCTGCCTGAGCAGCGTTTAATGGAGACAGTACTGCACTGCATTCTGGGGGAAATGCCACAAAGGACATTCATGAGGAGCAGCGGGCAGCAGGGTTAAGGCGGGAATGAAGGGGCTGCTTTTCCTTTGTACAGATACGGTCAGGATTATGACAAGACGGCCCACGAGCCTGGAAGGGAGGAGAGGCCCAGCAGGCACCTGCCTTTGGTTGGACATCAGGAGGCCGGCACGGCCAGGCCACGTCTTCTGGATTGGTTCCATCGATGCCTCGTCCCCGCGTTCAGGAAGCTCGTTGTCAGTTCCCCGGAGTTCAACACCAAAGCACAGACAAGGTCTGCTTCCCCAGACACGGCGGCTCTGTTCAGCCTCTAGGTCGGGGTCATGAGGACCTCTGAGGCTCCACACACGACTCTATGGGAAGGATCGGCAACGCTACCGAAGAGACACCGACAGAACATCGTGAGAGGTGGGAGACTCACACCATTGACAATGCTGTCGTTCTAAAAAACAATCCTGCTGGAGCAAACTGTCCCAATGCTGTGCCTGACTCCCAGGGTTTACGACACAGCCAGTCAAGGAAATCACGAGATTGTGGGTCTGGCAACATGACCTGGGGGGTGAATGGTTCTGAGATACAGGTCTTCAGGAAATTCCAGGGCTGGGCCTCCTCTGCTGGTCCAGCAGTTAGGGCTCCACGCTTCCACTGCAGGGGTGCAGCTCAGCTCCCTAGTCAGAGAACTAAGATCCCACATGCCATGAGGTGTGGCCCCCAAATTACAACATTCCAGGGCTGACAGACACCACAGCAGAGGCACTGACAGAAGAGGAACTGGTGGAGATGAGAACTGAACCACGGCCAGATGGTGCAGAAGACGCGGCACCAAGGAGCAAACTGACGTCAGAGCAGTGGGCAGAAGGGCTCTGATTCTTCAAGACAGCTTCCCACCTCTTTACGCACAACACGGCAAACTGGGAAGGACTGGTGCAGTGTAGAAGCACGTTTAGAGAAGACAGAGAAGTCAGGCGGACATTACGAGGTATTTCCATGAAGCCCCCCTCCCCACCCCCTCCTCAGCCACCTGAGACAGCAAGACTGTCCCCCCACCCCAGCCTGCTCAGCGTGGGGAGAAGGAGGGACTTTAGGACGACTCACCTCCAGTGATGAACAGGAACGGACAGACCACTCGTGTCTTAACGTGAAAACCTAACGGCTGTACACCGTGCCCAGGGCGCGTATGGAAGTGGGCAGTCTGTCCTCACGGAGATGTAAGGTGAGCGATACTAACCGTAAAACTAATACCGCGTCGGTCTCGTTTCTAACTTTGCTTTCCAAGAATTGTGTGCAACTCTCCCTAAAAGGAGACGGTGTCACGGTCTGTCCCTGCAGGCTTTCTTGTTTAATGCACGTGTCCCCAGTACTGGGTCATGAACAGGACTGCAGTACACAGGCCAGAAGAGACAGGCCAGGCCACCCGTTAGGGTATAGGCCGGGCTGCCCTGAAGCGCTGATGCTACCAGTGACTCCAAGGCGAGTGTACTGCTGCTGCTTGACTATCGATCCTCAGATAATTGTACCTGTACGTAACTGACAGTTTCTTTTCCACATTTTTGTTTTCTTAAGCTTTTTAAATTAATCATCTTGGCTGTGCTGGGTCTTCGTTGCACAGAGACCTTCTCTAGTTGCCGAGTGCAGGCTTCTAACTATGGCGGCTTCTCCTGTTGCAGAGCGTGGCCCTGCAGCTCGGGCTTAGCTGCCCCAGGGCGTGTGCATCTTCTCGCTCAGGGACTGAAGGCGCGTCCCCTGCGTTGGCAGGCCCTCTCCTTTTTTCCGTCTGGTGTTTGTAATATGCGGAACATCCACAGCGCCCTGTACAGTGTAGGTCCTGACAGATGATTCATCCTAGGGGCAGGTGACAGAAACTTGTGATACTGATACACCACCGTACAGAGCTTTTCTTTGTGACTTTGCTTTCTTTGGGGGGGCTGCACCTCAAGGCTTGTGGGACCTCAGTTCAAGCAGTGAGCCCTGGCCTCCTACAGTGGAAGTGTGGAGTCTTACCCTCCAGACCGCCAAGGAAATCCCTATAGTTTTCTTTTCTGTAGCCTTACATAATTGGAAGAGTATGTAACCTGCAAAAATGTCCTCAACTGTTCATGTTATCGGTAAGGCCTTCAGTCAACAGTAGCTGTTAGTAACTAAGCTTTGGGGGAGTCGAAATCTTAGTGGGGGCGGGGGTTGGCGACCCTGCCCCTGCGTTGCTCCGAGGTCAAGTGTACGTTGACACCCACAGAGATGCGGTGGGGCTGGTGGTATCAGCCTGGCACGTGACTCCTCACACCTGTGCGTGTCCACATGTACACGTGTGTCTGCACACAGCGTGCCTGATACCCCCCCATTGGAAGAAAGGCCTAGAAACACAGGCACACTGACAGCAGCGAGCACGCTCTGCAGCTGGATCTTGGTCTCTAAAACCAGCCCAGTCACAGGGAGCCTGGGCCCTCAAAACGGCTGCCTCCAGGGCGGGGACAGAGGAAGCAGCCACGCGGCCGCGGCAGCGCAGCTGACCGGATCCCGGGCCAGGCTGCAGCCAGACGCCACGGCAGCTGACCGGGCCGTTCACAGCCCAGCCAGGCCCGGGGCCATCCACACACGGGGGGCACACGCAGGGAAGTGGGAGCTTGACTTGTGGATGTGGAGGCGCCCAGACCGGCTGCAGCAGGACCCCAGGGGGCGCTGCTCTGGGCCGGTGGGGAGGGGCCTCCCTGTAAGCGGGTGCGCAGGCTGTCCGCTGCAGCGCATAGAGCAGTCCCTGAGGGTGGGAAGCCCTCGGCACTTCCTGGGGCACTGAGGCGCTGGGGGCGGAGGCCAGGCTCTCAGGACTCTCTCTGGAGTGCCCAGAGATTCCGTGTCTCTCTGCACAGGCATGTAGCCTATGTGTGGGTGTGCAGTGTGTACACATGTGAAAAGCACACGTGGTTCTCCGCATCCTCACCAGGGCCTGGTGGGGCCAGACACACGTTGGGAGCTTGGTGGACACAGCTCAGGAAGCGGAAAGAGCCAAGCTCACTTAAAGCCAGTGACGACTGTCTCCCAGCTGTCAGAGAATCAGTGATGAGACAACGTACAATGTCACTCTCATTCTTTCTGAACACGTTTATCTCCTACAATCTCTTCTGAAATGGAGACAGCATGCCCGTGAGCAGAGGCGGCCCTGCCCTGCAGGGCCCAGCACACGCTGGCCTTCGGGTTTGGGCAGCTCCTCAGGCCGATGCCCGGGGCCTGGACGGCGGGCAGTGTCAGTGCCCACAGTGCCCTCACCACCACAGGCGGCAGGCGGCGCGACCGCAGGGACCCAGGCGCGGCCGGGCAAGGGCAGCTGCTGTCCTGCCGGTTCCCAGCTCGCCTGGCAAAAGCTGGCGGGCACCCGCATCCCTGGGGGCCCACTCCCCCCTCAGGGAGGCCCATGGAGCCGCTCCAGAAGCACAAGCTTGGTCTGCAGGTTCACGTGAAACGGAGGCAGTCTGCTCAGGTTCACACTCAGCCCGGTGGTGCCTGGGATGTGGGCCAAGACGCGGTGCGTGTCCTGGTAGAGCGCCAGGGGCCCGGGAGCGGCCTCCATGAGCAGGTGCGTGTAGGCCAGCATGCGCTCCGAGCCTGGCTCCAGGTCTTCCGTCTTCTCGTACCTGCGGAGGAGAACATGCCATGCCCTGCAGGCCCGCGCTGGTCCCTGGCACCCAGCGCCCCCGGGAGCCTGCGCCAAAGGGAGGACATACCTCCAGGCACTGTTGACCTCCAGGAAGCGGGACACGCCTGTCTGGGCAGCGGCCACGTCAATGTGCAGAACAACATCTGTGGAGAGCAGGCCGGCCCCGTCAGCGCCGGGGGCCCGCGCCTCAGGCAAGATCACCCGGGCCCGGAGCCGCACACCCACCTGCGCGGGCGGGCACCAGCTGGTGCAGCCTCTGCATCGCCACGCCGCCGGGGTAGTTGAAGTGGGACACATACAGGCCCGTGGCCGAGTACGCGGCGTTCACCACGAGGTGCCCCAGCACCAGGAGGGACCCCACTCTGTGCAGCCAGGACTTCCTGTAACCGTTCAGCCTGGGAGGGAGCAGAGCCAGGGACTGCCGTGAAGAGCACATCCGCCCGCTGCCACGCCCCCACACGAGCCGTCACCACGCAGCGGACGCGACAGACTCTGAAACCCCACCAGGCGCCAAGGCCAAACCTGCGTTAGCCCTTCAAGTGTCCCGAGTCACCCCCCAGGTCAGAGCCTGGCTTCAGGCACGTCCTGAGCTGCCTGGCGCCCGCTGCCTCTACAGGCCAGCCGCAGGCCCTGTGGCCTCGGGCTGGACCCCACGCCAGAGCCCGGCCGGGCGCCCGGTTGAGCCCGCCAGTCACCCTGGATGCCCTCCCCTTTGCAGCCCAGTTCATGGCCCAGGTGAGCCCACGAGGCAGCCGGCAGCACTCACACGCGGGCACAGCCCCGGGCAGCCACGACGTTGAGCAGTGGGAAGGTGTAGATGACGAAGCGCAGCTCCTTGTGCGGCAGCAGCGAGTACAGGGCCACGAAGCCCAGCGCGGGCAGCAGCAGCGCCAGGGCCCGCCTGTCCACCGCCCCCAGCGGCACGAAGAGCAGGCTGCAGCCCAGGCCGCGCGGGAGCGCCGAGTAGAAGTACCAGAGCAGTGGCGAGGTCTGGGCGCGGGTTAAGGAGGCTGCGGGCACCCCCGCGGCAGCCCGCCGTCCCCCGCCAGCCTGATGGCGCCCCGCCCGCAGCACCCAGGAACCCCACAGCTCCAGCCACAGCATGACCCCTCACACGGGGACGGTGACCCCGCACACGGGCTGCCACAGCTGCGGACGGCGAGCGGGACTGCCCAGAGCTGTCCCTCCATCTTTCACTATGAAAACAGCCTGTCCCAGGGTGGGGGGCACACTGGGGACCCACAGCATTCTCTTTGGGGATGTCTTTTAAAGAACCCAGAGTGAAACATTAAATCAGAAGATTGCAAGGACAGAGAAGCTGGGGCTGAGACGCTGAGTGGTGTCTCCTCAGGGCACAGACAGGACTAGGGAGCCCCGCCCTGCAGAGGAGGAAGGGCGGCTGCTGGCCATCACAGCAGCCTTCACACTCCCCGAGGCGCGGTGCGGCAGCCGGCAGCTGCTCGCTCTGCCTCGAAGGAAGGATACGCCCCAGTTGGAACTCTTGTTCAGGACGGTGTTGTACCAGAGCACCTTCCCTTCTGGCCACACGAGGTAGCGCCAGAAATAGGAGTCCACAGCCACCGTCAGTCCTGAGGAAGGAAGAGCAGCTCCGGAGCACAGGCCGCCCCCGAAACTCACAGGCGGAGGTCCCCGAGATGCAGCCCCATCAGCAGAGCAGCCAGGAGCCACAGCGGCATCCCTCGGAGGAGCTGAGGTGTCGAGCCCTCCCCCAAAGCGGCCCCCACACACAGGTGCCCCCACGTCTGCACAGGCAGGCCGAGGCACAGGAGGAGGGGGCCCTGATGGGGGTCCTGTGGGGGACGCTGGGGCAGCAGAGCCAGAAGACCCGCGCTGGGACTCTGTAACCCCACGGGAGGCGCAGGTGACTCTACTTAGTGAGGAACAGAGATGAGAAAGCCCCCAACGAAGAGGGCGCAGCCCCCGCGACCCACTCACCCAAGCAGAGGATCCCGGCCGGCACAGCGCAGCGCAGGGCCCGGATCAGCGAGAGTTTCCGCCAGCAGAGCGGCAGCAGCAGCGCCAGGCCCAGGAGCAGGCTTAGCTCAGCCCTGAAGACCAGGATGACGAAGGCCGAGAGCCAGATGAAGCGCGCCCACCTCTGCTGCAGCCAGGCCGCCAGGGCCAGCAGCGCTGCGGGAGGGGGGCGCAGCGTCACACTCTGCTCAAGGGGCATGGCAGCCCCAAGACCGCCAGCCCGGGCCGCATCTGCACCGCCCCCACCTCCTGCAGAGCCTCGCCCACCCGGCCCCTCTGGGGTCCCTGTCCGCTCCCAGCCCCACGGACCAGCTCCTCCTCCGGGTGCTGCTCTTGGGGAGGCCTCGCCCCGCCAGCTCCCCCGAGGCCAAGCCGGAGCCCTGCACAGGGACAGAGCTCGCTCGCTTCCTGGCCTCCCTGTCCTGCATTTCTGAGACACCTGGTGGGCAGCAGCTTTCGACAGACACCCGGATGGACCCACCCCCGACACCAGCCTGGGAGTCCTGGGCAGGACAGGCCGGCAGTGACATACCCACGGGCAGCGCAAGCACGTTGGGGAGCGTCCGTGTGCAGTAGAACATCAGGTGGAACTGCGAGGCTGTCACCCAGCAGAACAGGGCAGCCACCGTGGCCCCAAACTGCCGCCTCACTTCTTTTTGTAACGTCCAGAGTCCAAGAATCACGCCAAGTCCCACGACGGCCCTGACTGAGCAGAGAGGGTACGTGTGCCCAGGGGATCCCGTACTAAAAACGGGCCAGGGTACACAGCATGATGGCACTCAGCTGCAGAGAAGAAACCCCGCTGTGTGCAGCAACGGATGCGCCTAGAGATCATCGTACTAGAGGTCAAGTGCAAAGGAGGAGAAGGGCGAGCGCCACGCGGCGTCACTTGTGTGTGGAATCTAAGGGACACGGATGCACGACACACAAAACATTCACGCAGGAGGCCGCACACTGATGGCTACCAAAGGGGAAGCGGGGAGGGCAGCTCAGGAGCCTGCGAGCAACAGACACACACGGCCGCGCACGACAGACCTCAGAGACGCTGCACAGCACAGGGGGCTGCGCTCAACCGCGCGCAACAACCTGTGATGGGAAGAGAGATGCGCCTATAAAACCGAACTGCTTCACAGTACATTCACAGTACATCTGGTGTGAACACAGTACTGAAAGTCAATTCTACTTCAATTAAAAACCTGACACGCAAAACGAAGCGAAATACGTTCCATTTAAAGCAACGGCATATGGTTTTTCCTGAAACCAGTGTCAGATGAACTTGTTCATTTTCTGTTTCACTTGCCAGTAACTGAATTCTTTTGAGCATGGTGGGCCACCTTTGAGTCCTGTGACACTTTTTATTGAACAGTAAACACTTCTGAAACTCAAACAAATGGGCTGGGCGTGGGAAGCAGGTGGCCGGGACGCTGGCACCCCGACCCTGGAGCTGCTCTGTGCCTGGCTGCCCCGGGCAGGGCTGGGATACTCGGAAGCTGGGCTGGGCAGGGCAGACGCGCGCAGGCCACGGCTGGCACCCCAGAGGACCTGTCACCGGCCAACACCTCCGGGGCTACACTTACCGAGCACCTGACGCTCAGACGTGGCCCCAGCCACCCAGCCGAGGCTGCCTGGCCCCCCACGCGTGAACGGCCGCCCTTTCCCGAGGCACGGCCGCCGGGTCCCAGGAGCTCTCCGACCACGCATGCCCACCAGCATAAGCCGTGCTGTGGCTGCTCAGGGGCGGGGCCTGGCCCCCGCTGTCACTGCCTGGGGAGGTGGGCACTGCCCCCACTGAACTGCCTGCCAAGTGGCCAAGACGGCCGGGATTCTGGGTGGCGGCCACTGCCGCCGAGGGCCCCTTGACTGGGTGAGGTGACCGCGGCTGTCTGACGCCGCCGCCACTCTTCACCACCGCCTCCCCGCCATCCCACCCCACCCCCGCCGGAGGAGCCCTTACCTACAAGCTGAGAGTAGAACTTGGACGTCTCCAACAGCGAGAGCGCGTAGACCGCGGGGCTGGAGAGCGCGGCGATTAGCAGCGGCCCGAGGAACGTCCTGGGGACCACGCCGGGGAACTCGAGGTGGTCAAACTGCAGGGAGAGGGCGGGTCAGCCGGGCCCGGGCCAGGTCCCCGCACCACTCAGGCGAACTCACCTTCTGCACATCCAGCCGGTGGTAGAGCAGGTCGTGCACGGCCTGCAGGTTGAAGCTCTCCTCCACCTTGGTGTAGGGGCAGGCGGCCAGGTGGACTGCGGCCACGGCCACCAGCAGCCCCAGGAGCTGGCGCTGCCCGCCCAGGCCCGACGGCCTTCTCCCAGCCATTCTGCGCACCCGACTCACGGACCTTCATCCACCGTCAGCACCGCAGCTCTTGAGTGTGTTCAAAGAATGGAGACACAGATTCCCAAGCTCGAAAACTCCGCTGGAGTCAACACCTGGGAGACGTGTGTGAGGGGTAACAGCACCCCTCTGAAGTAACCTGGAAACACACCAACACAGGACACTGAAAGAAAAATCACCCTGAAGAAACTTCCACGTTTTAACCAGTCATCTTTAAGCTGTCTGTTAATACTCTTCCAGGAAAAAGGGCCCGATTGCAGAGTCAGAGCTGAGTGTACTGGCAGCTGGGCCCCGGGGCAGCCCGGCCCTGGACACAGCAGGACCGAGAAGCTAGGATCTGGCTGGAGAGTCAGGAACACGCCGGGCTCGGCCCCCAGGGCAGTAGCTGGGGCAGACAGGCTGGAGCTGTGAAGCAGGAGGGTGGGGGGCGCACCCAGAGCGCTGCGGAGAGGCAGCCATGAGTGGGGCGGGCAGCGAAGACCTGCGTCCCCAGGACCGTGTGACGGGCCGTGGACTCTGCATCCTGAACTTTGCCCGGGAGCCCCTCCGAGCCCCAGGAAGCACCGCACTAGTCGTGAGCACAAACCGGTGGATGGCAGAAAGCAAGCATGTTCCTGGACGGGGGCGGGGGGCACCCCATGCAACAAAGACTCCAAGAAGACCATGGAGCATCCGGGATGCTCCTGCTCACGGAAGACCTACATCTTTCAACTCGGTGAGAGAAGATAGCAAATTCTTCCTGTTTGTGGCTTGTATTAAAACACATTTGCTTTTCTTTGATCAAAACCAGAAGTGCAAGAAGCGAAAGAAGAGAACCACAGTGCCATTTGTTAAAACTACTTTTTGGTTAGAGGGAGATGTATGAAGTCTGTGCTCTAAGTCAGCAAGGGGGGAATCCACGACTTAATAAAATCTGGAGGAGGAAGAGGAATCCTGTTCGATACGGTGGTGGTGGCGAGGTGGGGGAAGTAAGGGAGTCAGAGGGCTTTAATAATTCAGAATTACCAAATAACACAGTTCCGAAAAAAGTAACAGAACTTGGTTCCCTTACCAAATTGCGAGGGCAGGATTTTCCTGTTTTCCCACCACTGTAACCTCAGCAAGGAGGGGCCTGTCCATCACGACTCATGGCTGCATTGCCACTTGGTGCTCAGCAGGTGCTCAACAGACTACTTGAAAAACAAATTCATAACAGCTCCTAAGTGTGGACGTCATCAGCTTACATTTTTGTTCAGTTCAGTCACTCAGTCGTGTCCGACTCTTTGCCACCTCATGAACTGCAGCACACCAGGCCTCCCCATCCATCACCAACTTCCAGAGCTTACTCAAACTCACATTCATCAAGTCAGTGAGACCATCCAATCATCTCATCCTCTGTTGTCTCCTTCTCCTCCCACCATCAATCTTTCCCAGTATCAGGGTCTTTTCCAGTGAGTCAGTTCTTCACATCAGGTGGCCAAAGTATTGGAGTTTCAGCTTCAGCATCAGTTCTTCCAATGAATATTCAGGACTGACTGATCTCCTTTAGGATGGACTGGTTGGATCTTCTTGCAGTCCAAGGGACTCTCCAATACCACAGTTCAAAAGCATCAATTGTTTGGCACTCAGCTTTCTTTATAATCCAACTCTCACATCCATACATGACTACTGGAAAAACCATAGCTTTGACTAGATGGACCTTTGTTGGCAACATAATGTTTCTGCTTTTGAATATGCTATCTAGGTTGGTCATAGCTTTTCTTCCAAGGAGCAAGCGTCTTTTAATTTCATGGTTGCAGTCACCATGTGCAGTGATTTTGGAGCCCAAGAAAATAAAGTCTGTCACTGTTTCCATTGTTTCCCTATCTATCTGCCATTAAGTGATGGGACCAGATGCCATGATCTTATTTTTTTTAATGTTGAGTTCTTAACCAGTTTTTTCACTCTCCTCTTTCACTTTCAAGAGGCTCTTTAGTTACTGTTTGCTTTCTGCCAAAAGGGTGGTATCATCTGCATATCTGAGGTTACTGATGTTCCTCCCAGCAATCTTGATTCCAGCTTGTGCTTCATCCAGTCCAGCGTTTCTCATGATGTACTCTGCAGAGAAGTTAAATAAGCACGGTGACAATATAGAGCCTTGACGTATTCCTTTCCCAATTTGGAACCACTCTGTGGTTCCATGTCCTGTTCTAACTGTTGCTTCTTGACCTACCATACAGATTTCTCAGGAGGCAGGTCAGGTGGTCTGGTATTCCCATCTCTTTAAGAATTTTCCACGGTTTGCGGTGATCCACACAGTCAAAGGTTTTGGCATAGTCAGTAAAGCAGAAATGGATATTTTTCTGGAACTCTTGCTTTTTCTATGATCTAACACCCAGTTGTGGATGTCACTGGTGATGGAAGTAAAGTCCAATGCTGTAAAGAACAATATTGCATAGGAACCTGGAATGTTAGGTCCATGAATCAAGGTAAATTGAAAGTGGTCAAACAGGAGATGGCAAGACTGAACGTCATTTTAGGAATCAGTGAACTGATTCCTGGAAATGGAAATGGGTGGATTTAACTTGCATGACCATTATATCTACTACTATAGGCAAAAATCTCTTAAAAGAAATGGAGTAGCCCTCATAGTCAACAAAAGAGTTCTAAATATAGTACTTGGGTGCAATCTCAAAAAACGACAGAATGATCTCGTGTTCATTTCCAAGGCAAACATTTTCATTAAAGACACATTAATGCTTTAATTTCCAATGATGCCGAGCAGACCACAGAACATTCACATGCTGCTCTCTGTTCCTGAGGTTAAAACACTGTCAAGAACTAGGAAGCATGTATAAAGCTGAGTGCTGGAAGCAGCTGCACATGTACCGCTTGGCAGGACTGGGGCTCACAGCTGTTCCAGGCTCATCTCTGTAGACCCCACTCCATGCCCCTGCCTACAGCACACTCCCCTGAGAGAAAACCTAGACTCTGACATCTCAGGGGGCTTCCCTAGTGGCTCAGATGGTAGAGAATCATCCTGCTATGCAGGAGACCTGGGTTCAATCCCTGCTTTGGGAAGATCCCTAGAGAAGGAAATGGCCACCCACTCCAGTTTTCTTACCTGGAGAATCCCATGGACAGAGGAACCTGGTGGGCTACAGTTCATGGGGTCACAGGGGCTGTGGGGTGAAAGCTACATTACCAACCCTGCTCCAGGCCCTAGGGGCTTTCCCCCAAAAGAAGGTGCTCTCTGCTGATGGCCGAGAGCAAAGCAGCTTATTCTGAAGGCACCAGCATCACCTGCATGCCCACCCGGGACCAGGAGGAGACACAGGGCACGAGCAAGTACACAAGCCACAGTAAGCCCCACCGGGCCGAGACCGTGAGCAGATGCAGCTGCACTCGGCCACACCTGCCCGCAGCTGTTCGGACTGTTAATCTGAGAGGTTACAACAGGCCACGACTGAAGAAACTGTCGTTTCCAGGACGGTGGCCCCTCAGATTAGGAAGCGACCTGCAGAGGCCCTCCTGTCCCCGTCTGTTCCTGAAACCGGTCAAATCAGATGTTCACGTTACTAATTCACGGCTGGAAACACAAAGGAACTGGCAGAGATCAGGCCAGAGAAGACTGTCTTTTGTACTTCCTTCTGGCAGTTCCGTCCTAGAGACCCGGTAATGCCCACGTTCCTTCTCCTGACTTAAACCACGGGTCTCGGCGCCAACGGCCTAGGGCACCGGGGGCGGGGAGTGCAGACTCCGGGGGCCCCAGACGCTCCTCAGGCCCCCGGTGACGCGGCTGGCCCAGGTGCGCGCACGCGCACGGCGAGGCCCAAGGAGCCCCGCGACGGCGCCGGCCCGAGGTCCCCTCAGCCCGCCCCGAGAGCCCCAGCCACGCGCGCTGACCTCGCCAGCCCCCCGCGCGGTCCCTCGAAGCGCTCGCGCCTGGGCTGCCCGCGGCCGGAAGTAGGGTGGCGGAAACCAAGAGCTTCGGCGACGCCCTTGCCCGAACCTAACATGGCCGCTGAGGCTTCGCTGCCGTCGCGGACGCCCTCGCTGCCCGGAGTAAAGATGGCCGCACCGGGCGGGGCGCTAGAGAGGCGGACGCAAGGGGCCGGCCCGGGCCTCCACGCCCCCCAAGCCCAGCCTCCCGGCGGGACGCTGACCCGGGGCTTTCCTATTGGTAGCCGCTCGTGGCGAGCGCGGATTGGGCCGCACGGGGGCGGGGCAGATCTAGAAGGCCAATCGCCGCGCGAGGGCTGGCGTGGGGCGGGGCTCCAGCCGGCACCGCCGAGTATCCCCGGGAACGGCCGGCGCTTCGGAGCCGGTAGGCGGCTGGAGGCCGGAGTGCTCGGCCGGTTCCCGGTGGACTTCGGCCCGTGTCCGCGCTGCCGCGATCCCGCGGTGCCGTCCGCCTCGGCCCGCCATGCGTCTGCCGGCCCTGGCCGTGCTGGGACTGCTGCTGCTGCTGCTGCCGACCGGCGAGGCCACCAAGAAGCCGACGCCCTGCAAGCGCTGCCGGGAGCTGGTGGACAAGTTCAACCAGGTGGGCCGGGCACTCCGCGGGGACGGCGGCGGGGGACGGGGTCGCCCCGCCATGGCCCAGAATTACCCCACCGTGGGCCTGCGATCACCCTGCCGTGGACTGGGTCACCCCACCGTGGACTAGGTCCCCACCGTGGACTGGCTCACCCTATCATGGACTGGGTCCCCACCGTGGACTGGGTCACCCCACCGTGGACTGGGTCCCCTCCATGGACTGGGTCCCCACCATGGACTGGCTCACCCTATCATGGACTGGGTCCCCACCGTGGCCTGGGTCACCCCACCATGGACTGGGTCCGCACCGTGGACTGGGTCCCCACCGTGGACTGGCTCACCCTATCATGGACTGGGTCCCCACCGTGGACTGGGTCACCCCACCGTGGACTGGGTCCCCTCCATGGACTGGGTCCCCACCATGGACTGGCTCACCCTATCATGGACTGGGTCCCCACCGTGGCCTGGGTCACCCCACCATGGACTGGGTCCGCACCGTGGACTGGGTCCCCACCGTGGACTGGCTCACCCTATCATGGACTGGGTCCCCACCGTGGACTGGGTCACCCCACCATGGACTGGGTCATCCCCATGGACTGGGTCCCCACCGTGGACTGGGTCACCCCACCGTGGACTGGGTCACCCCACCGTGGACTGGGTCGCCTCCCATGGACTGGCTCACCCCACCATGGACTGTGGTCACCCCACCACAGCCTGGCTCACCCCTCCATGGACAGGTGTGAAGCAGCAGGGCTGACCCTGTGCGGCCGTCTCCCCACAGGGAATGGTGGACACGGCAAAGAAGAACTTTGGTGGTGGGAACACGGCTTGGGAGGAGAAGACGCTGTCCAAGTATGAATTCAGGTGGGCACCCTGCTCTGACCGGCCCAGCGCCCGCCTTTGAGGCCTGACGTGTCCCTGGGAGCGTCTGCAGACACAGAGGGTCCCTTGGGCACAGTCACCTGTCCTTGCCTGGGGCTGGTGTGTGGGCCTCTGGCCCCTGGCTGTCCCCTCGCCCTCCAAGGGGCAGACACAGGGGTCTTTTCAAAACACAGATGGGGCTGGGCCCGCCCCCACCAGAGCTCTAGCCCATTGCCGGGCTTCCCTGGGTGGATCCCACACTTGATGTTCTCCCTGAGGATGAACCGGCCTCCCTGACCACTGCACCCTCTGCGTTTATCTCTCTGCCTGGCAGTGATGCCCCCCGGCCCCAGCTGGGTGTTTGTCACGGGTCTGTTCTCACTGAACACCAGCGTGGCTGTGCCCCGGCAGCAGGGTCCTCCAGGCATCCCTGGAGCATGGATGCTGACCCCTGAGGTGCCGCGCACCCCGCCTCTCACGGTGCTGCTGGCCCTGTGTTTCAGCGAAGTCCGCCTGCTGGAGATCGTGGAGGGCCTGTGTGAGGCCAGTGACTTCGAGTGCACCCAGCTGCTGGAGGAGCAGGAGGAGCTGCTGGAGGCCTGGTGGCTGCGGCTGTGAGTGCTTGGGGCTCGGCGCCCGCCACGCCTGGAGTTCAAAACGCACCCGAGACAGTAGGGCTTCCACACACCTGAGTTCTCCCTCACCCACATTCCCACCCTGTTCCATCAAAGTGCAGTGATCCTGACGAGGGAGTTAGCTGGGAGAGTCTGCTGGCCACAGGCCCTCGTTTCCCGGGGCCCACGATGCTCAGGAGCGCCTTACAGTCAACTGTGGTTTTGCTTTGAGGAAATCCGCCACGTGAGATTCAGTGGATGCTGTTTACATCCTCAGGAAGAAGAAGCATCCTGACTTATTTGAATGGTTTTGTGTGCAGACGCTGAAAGCTTGTTGTCCTCCGGGGACTTACGGGCCAGACTGCCTGGGTATGTCTTTCCTTGGGGACCCTCGAGTGTCCGCGTCGTTCCTGTCGCGGCTCCAGGGGCGGCGGCTCCCACGGGCCTGGGTGCTGCCCCCTCCCAGCTGCAGGGACCTTCTCCCTCAGTCTGGTCCCAGGTGTGCCCCCAGCTCACCCATGGGTTCGTCGTAACCCACTGCCTGGTGCTGCCTGCTAAGTGCAAGGAGGCCCACGGCCAGCAGAGCGCTGTGCGAGAGGCCGGGGCGTCCAGCCTTCAGCGTTCCATCCAGGCGTCACTGACACATTCAAGTCGATCCCCTGGGCGGAGGGCATCACCTTGGCGCCCCGCCCCCGCCCACGCCCGCCCGCGGTCCTGCTGGTGCGTGGCTGCAGCGGGGAGTCCTCACTGTCCCCTCCTCGGCCCTGTGTCCCCGGTGAGGCCGGGGCCCGTGTGTCCCGGAGAAGGGCACGGCGGGCCTGGGGTTGCAGCGGGACTTGGAGCTGAGCTGGTGGATGGCGGGGGCTCCCTGGGGCCCCCTCTGCTCCCAGACACCCTCTGAGCAGCTCATGTTCGCAGCGTGCCCGGGCGGGTCCGAGCGGCCCTGCAGCGGGAATGGCCACTGCGGTGGGGACGGCACCCGCGAGGGCGACGGGGCGTGCCAGTGCCACCTGGGCTACCAGGGGCCGCTCTGCGCCGACTGCATGGACGGCTACTTCCGCGCGCCGGCGAGCGGGACGCACGGCACCTGCGCAGGTACCGGCAGCGCCCACAGGCCGGGAGCAGGGGCCGCCCCGGCAGGGCTGGGGGGCTGGGGACGGTCCCGCTTCCTGCCCCTGAACACGCCGTGGAGGGGAGCGTGCGGCGGTGGCCCCGGCAGCCTCCTGGGCGGGCAGCGTCAGCCCCGTGAGAGCCGCGCTGGGCCGGGCCCTGTGGCCTCTGGAGGCTCCTGCGGGCCTGCTGCGCCGGCGGGAAGCTTGGCGCCGGCGGGAGCGGGCACGCTGCGGCGCGCCTCCGGGGGCCGGTGGTGTGGCTGAGGACGGGGCAGCAGAGGCCATGCAGTGTGGCCCCTGGGTCCCTGTGGGAGGCGCGCCACCTCAGTTACCCGGGAAGGGCGGCCCCCACCAGGCTCTTTGAAGGCTCCCCGGCCGCGGTCCCGGGCTCCTCCGTGAGTTCCGAGATGTGTTCGTGGGGTCACAGATGGAGCCTTCTCAGCTGGGATGGACATGTCGACCCTTCCAGTTGGAGAAGCCCGCGCCCCGCTCGTGAGGCTGTGTCAGCCCAGGATGGTGTTCTCCGACCTATAAATCCAGGGAGCAGGTCGTGGGAGACGTGTGTTCCTCTTTGGCTGTCCCTGCCTCGGGGGAGGACTGTGGCGGGCGCCAGCCGTCAGGTCTGGGGGCCATGCTGTGCCCTCGGGCCTGCCCTCAGTGAGGCCAGCCACCCTGGTTCCTACCCGAGACCTCCCTGGGCCCGGCAGGACCATGCGTGTTGGCGGGCGGCATGCATACCCAGCCAGGTCTGGCTCCAGGCTTACGAGTAGCTCCTCTGAGTCCTCCCCTGCCAAGAATTTTATCACCACCGGGCGTGGAAGTCCCCGTGTGCTGTCTTTTCTCGTTAAGTGCGGTGTTGTGATTTACATGAATGTACTTTTCTGTTATTGAATCGGTCTTGCCTCTTTGGGATTTTTGCTTGTTTTCACCCTAACAAATGTCAGTTCCTAGACCCCAAAACAACCTTTGCATTGAGTTTGCTCCTGAGACGCGCCTGCCTCTGCCTTGCAGCCTGTGACGAGGCGTGTAAGACGTGCGTGGGCCCCACCAACAGAGACTGCGACCAGTGTGAAGTGGGCTGGATGCGCCAGGACGACGCCTGCGTGGGTGAGGCTGGCGGGCGGCCCTCCCCTCTGCACCCCCCACCCCGAACCCCCCGCCCTCTGTGGGCTCTGCCGGCCCAGCCACCCCCAGGACACGCCATGCTCTGCCCGCTGCGGACGTGCGGGGGGAGACTGGCATCCCTGGTCGTGACCTAAGGGGTCACAGGTGGAGGCTGGCTTTGCAGGCGGCTGCTCTTGCCCGCGGGCGGGATGCCCTGCAGGAACCCTCTGCGCCCTGGACCCCGGGCTGGGAGGGTGGCCACAGCCTTGCTGTCTATGGCCTCAGGGGTCCTATTGGCTCAGGAGAGGAGCCTGACCCAGGCCCAGTCACGTCCCCTTGGGCCTTGCAGGGCTGGCAAGGCGACACTGCGGGGAGGTGGCAGTCTCTGAGTGCAGTGACGGCGCAGTCCCGTGTTCGGGAGGCCCCAGCCAGGGCGCCTGGCCTCCCACCACCCACCGCCCGCCCTCAGGCCTCGCTTGGACTGTAGCCCCGCCCACAGTCTCAGGCCCTGGGGTGGCGTGCCACGCTGCCCGGCTGCTCCTGGGAGGTCCTGTGCTGCCCAGGGCTGCTCTTTGGGGGCGTGGGCATCCCTGTGCTGCCCAGCTGCTCCTGGGGGTCCAGCCCCGGGTTTGGTTTCAGCCTCACGCCTGGTGGGCCTCCTGCCTCAGGTCCTAGACTGAGTGGGGCGTGGTGCCCTCCACGGCCCTGAGGAGGGACTCGTGCTCAGCCGCTGCGCTGTGCCCGCTGCACACAGAGGCCCCGGACGACGGCCGTCCACGTGTCCCCAGGCAAGGGGCCCTTGGCCGCCGGGGTCAGGTCAGGGCCACCCCTCAGCCATGCTGTTGTTTCCAGATGTGGATGAATGTGCGGCAGAGCCGCCGCCCTGCGAGGACACGCAGTACTGCGAGAACATCAACGGCTCCTTCGTGTGCGAGGGTGAGCGCTGCCCACTGCCCTGGCCTCCCGGACCCCGGTCTGTCCTGCCCCCGTCCGTCCCCCCGCTCGCCCTGGCCTCCCGTCTGGCCAGCTCCCCAGACATCTGTCGTTTGTCTGCGTGACCCCTGCATGTGGCGCCCGCTTAAAAAGCTTAAGGTGGCAACAGAAGCACCGGCCATTTCCCGACCGTCAGGAAACTCAGGTGCAAGGAGGCAGCAGTGCCCGCTGGCAGGAGGGCCATGGGGTCAGCGCAGTCGTGATCTGACGCGGTGCCTTGTCCCCTGTTCAATTTTGCCGCAACAACACTGTGCCTGTGTTTGTCCATCGCGTGTCTCTGCGTCGTGTCGTTAGGAGCGTGCTGAGTCTGGTCTTCAGCAGCCCACGTGGTTGAATATTTCGGCCACGCATGTTCTCCAGTTACAGACTCGGAGAGCCCTTTAGGTAGAACTTTGCACGCGGCTCCTCACTTTGCCTGCATAGTCTCCGAGCTGGGCCGCCTGCCCCAGAGGTGGGGCCCCTTCTCGCCCAGCAGCGGCCCGTGTGGCTCACACCCCCACAGCGTCCTGTCTCCATGTTCCACGGACATGCAGCTCTGTGCTTCACGGACGCACATGCCCCAGCAGCGTCACAGGAACGCAGGCTGTCTGCTGGGGCAGCACGGGGGGCCACCCTTGAAGGGGGGGGACACCGGCTCTTCCGGCCACAGGCCCTCCCCCGACCCGCGTGTGGCTCTCGCAGGACGAGGCTCACTCCCCGCCCTTCGTTGCAGAATGTGACCCCACCTGTGTGGGCTGCACGGGGAAGGGCCCCGCCCAGTGTAGAGAGTGCATCGCTGGCTACAGCAAGGAGAGCGGCCAGTGTGCAGGTCAGCGGGTGCGTCTGCTCCACCGGGGACCTTCCCCGGGGGCCACGCGCCAGTGTGGACGGGGCCCCGGGGAGGCACGCAGCTCCTGCCCTGACACCTCTGCTTGTCCCCTCCCAAAATGACTGCCCGGGGCTCCTGCTGAGCCCCTCCCTCCTTTTTCTGATGCACCTCCCATCTCCGTCTCTGTGCCTGAGTGAACCCCCCCGCCCCCGCGAACCCCTCGACCCCTGCTGGGCCTGTCTGCCCAGTGAGGTCACCCGTGCAGTGGAGTGTTCTCATTCAGACATCGATGAGTGCTCGCTGCTGGAGAAGCCCTGCCTGAGGGACAACGAGAACTGCTACAACACGCCCGGGAGCTTTGTCTGCGTGTGCCCCGACGGCTTCGAGGAGGCGGAGGGCACCTGTGTGCAGACCAGGCCGGCGGGGGCTGGTGAGTGACGCCCGGCCACCTCTGCTCGCGCCCCCCGCCCCCGAGTCAGGAACTCTACGCACGTGGCCCTGGCCTGGCGGGGGCCCCCGCAGAGACGAGCTCGCGGGGTGTGGCGGGGGCGCACCACAGCCCTGGTGGCTTCAACCCCAGAGCCCTGCAGGCGGGACGTCTGAGCTCGTGTCGAGGACTGGCTCCCCCAAAGCCCGCCGGGAGCATCCTTCCCGCCTCCCCCGGCTCTGGGGGTCACTCCTGGCGTTCCCGGGCGGGCAGCCGCGTCCCTCCAGCCTCTGCCTCTGTGCTCTCGCGGCCTTCTCCCTGGAGTCTGCGTCCACAGTTCCCTCTGCTTGTGGGGACACCACTCATGGGCTCGAGGCCACCCCCAGTGACCTCGATCGCCGGCAGGGACCCTATTTCCAAGCAAGGTCACGTCCACATGTGTCCCATGGAGGGGTGCAGTTCTTCCAAGACGGTCCCGGACGCATCCTGGGGAGTGTGGGACGTCCACGGGTCAGTGGCTGGGCATCCAGGAGGAGCTGAGGCCCCGGCAGGACCATGGGGGGCCCAGTGGGCAGCAGAGAGCAAGGCCCGGAAGGGCTGTGGCCGCCCCACTCAGCCCCGTGTGCCAGGGCTCACGATGCAGGCTCTTGTCTCGTCCAGACTAATGGTGGCCGCCTGTCCCGGGGCCCCCGCCCCACTCTGGGGAGACAACCCAGCTGGGCAGACCCCCCATGGCTGCGGGCAGGCCGTCCACTCAACACCACGGCTCCAGCGGGGCCCCTTGTGCCAGGATTTTACCTAACAACCTTTGTTTTCTTATAGAAACCACAGAGGCAAGTCCGACGCAGCTCCCCTCCCGGGAAGATCTGTGACGGCACGGCGTGTTCCACGCCGCCCCTAACTTATTCAGACTGTCGTCCCGACGGGCCCGGTGCTGGCCGCTGGCTCCAGGGGGCTCCTTCCTGGAATGGCCGGTGCTCACTGGACCCTTCAAAAGCTGTGTTTCTTGGCTGTTCTTAAACAGATTTGTATATTTTGATACCGTTCTTTATAATAAAATTGACCACTGAAGGTAATTAGGCAGAGAACAGATGTGGGTTTGTCTCGTTAAAAACACTTGGATGCTTTCGAGTGGAGTTTACCGAGTCCTGGAGCCCGGCCTGCAGGGCGCCCCAGGGCTTCCTGTTGCTCACCCCCAAAGGCTTGCAAGCACCAGCGGAACCTTGATAAGGGGTTCAGGGCCCCCCGTGGGCCCTAGAGTGAGCGTCGTTAGGGACCCTGTGGGAAGAAGTCAGAGGAGAACCCCCAGGGCCAGGTCCTCATGTAGGAAGGAGGCGCCCTGCACCCCCAGGCCTGGCCCGTGCTCAGCAGTCCACGCAGCAGTGAGACCATGGCCGCCCACGGGGTCTCCCTCCCCAAGGCCCTCGCC
>SJYT01064812.1:205165-244140 GCA_006410635.1 Cephalophus harveyi
CACCTGGCCAGTGGCCCGGGGTCAACAGGCGACCAAGGAGGGAAGATGTGTATAAGAGACAGGCCCTCGCCACCCCCGCCCCCGGCCTCACTCCCACCTGTGCCACCCTGGCCCCGAGGACAGTCCCCGTGCCCCTGGGTGCTCGGCCCCAGCTGGGCACTCGCCTGGGCGCTAGAGTAGCCTGTGGCGGGACTCTGCCCCGAGGCGCCTCGCTGGAGGGGCCACAGCATCCAGGCTGCAGCCCGCGGGGCCCTCAGCTGGCTCACCAGCTCCCCCAGCTCCTGTGGGGCAGAGCCTCCAGTCCCGGGCCTGGGGCAGGTTCCCCGAGTCCTTGAGGTGAGCGGGAGTCCAGTGGGCTGGGCAAGGCCAGCGCCAGACCCACACTGGGGGCCACACGGTCCTCCTGGAGACAGACGCGTGATGCAGGCCGAGGGGCTGAGTCCGAAGTGGGGTGACGACCGGAAGTGGGGTGACGCGACCGGGCGGGCAGCATAGGGTGGGGTGGAGATGGGGAGACGGAGCCTGCATTATGGGGGTCCAGGAGGGCCCCACGGGGGGACGGGCCAAGCCTGAGAGCTGGGCAGGGGGCCTGGGCACTGAGAGAGGTGCTGGCGGGTTGGTGGGGGGAGGCCCTGGCCTGGAGCGCTGCGGGGTTGCTGGGGGAAGGGGGGAGGGCACTGCGGGGAGGAGGCGATCCAAAGGCTCCCCGAGGGAAGAGAAGCCTCTTCGCCAGCTGTGGGCCAGCAAGTCTGCAGAGTGGATAGTCCCTGCGCAGCGCAGGGCCCAGGCCTGGCTGCCAAAGCCTCCCCCCGGGGCTGCATGAGCCGGGCAGGGAGCCGCCCTGTGTACAGCTGGAGCCCGCCGGTTCCTGTCCTCACTGCGGGGGACGGCGCACACAGCCCCGGAGGCCCGACACCCCCCCACGGCAGGGTCAGCTGGGCGGCTGCCTCACCCCTCCCTCAGGGGGCACCAGCTGATATCCTGAGGGGACTGATCACCCAGCAGTGGGGGATGGACCCTGGCTGGGGGCCCCCACAGCTTTGGACTCAAAAGCTGCACCCCAGTCTGAGCCCCGCAGCTGGCTCCCCTGTGGCCAGTGCGCTGGCCGGTGGAGCCTGGGGGTCTTCTCTCCATCCCCGCCCTGCCTTCCCGCAGTGCCACAGTCATCCCCCCAGACCACCTCCCGGTGCTCACGGGCCCGGGGAGCCTGGGGAGGGATGAGGCCAACTGGGCGCCTCCCTGCTGGCAGCAGCTGTGGCCACTGCTAGGGGACCCATCAGTCCTCACCTGTCTGCTCTGGACCCCAG
Source organism: Cephalophus harveyi (assembly GCA_006410635.1). NCBI lineage: Eukaryota > Metazoa > Chordata > Mammalia > Artiodactyla > Bovidae > Cephalophus > Cephalophus harveyi. The sequence continues at coordinate 206,473 of SJYT01064812.1, forward strand.
TCAGGCCCCCAGCCCTTCACTGCGCCTGCCCCACTAGGGCAGAGCACGCCAGGTGGACGTGGCTCCTCGTCGTGCCCGGCGTGGCCCCAGCCCAGGGCCTCCACGCTGCTGTCTCTCCTGCTGGGAACACGGGGGTCTGCTCCCCCATCCGCTGGGGTCTCTGCTCAGCTTGGGGGTCCGGGGGCGCTGTGGCTCCCTGCCCTGCAGCGCCTCACTGGAGCCTGGTCACCCCGGGGCCCGGGCCCCCGGAGGGCGGCCTCAGCCCCTTCCTGAAGCCCCACACTCCCCAGGGGCTGTCTCTGCACCCAGCAGGGCTTCTTGCCCCCACCTGACCCCCCAGGCTGAGGTCTGGAGTCAAGGGTTAAAACCCCTGTCTCAGTTTTTCCATCTGTAAATGGGAGGACCTCCCAGCCAAGGGCGCTGGGCCAGGCAAGGTGGGGGTCTCTCACCTGGCCAGTGGCCCGGGGTCAACAGGCGACCAAGGAGGGAGGGTGGACGCTCCCCGAGCAGGGCCTCCCCGACCAGGCCGGGAGCTCAGGGTGCCCAGGCTGCCCGCACGCGAGCTGTGAGGACGTCAGCACTGCGGGGCCCCGTCTGGCCGGGCGGGTGGGTCAGCCCCTGCGCCTGGGAGGGGTGGGCGTGGCCAGCAGGGGGCGCTGCAGGACCACCTCCAGACCTGTCTGCGGGGGCCGCCGGGTGGGGGCCACCCTGGGCGGAGTCTGGGGACAGGCTGTCCTCACCCTGAGGCCTCGGGGGTCCTGAAAGACCCGGGTCCGGCCATCAGGGTGACCCATCCAGTGAGGGACCGTGCCTCCTACCGTCCGGTACTGCCCCAGGGCGGGCTGACAGGGCAGGGAACCACAGCGCCCCAGGACCCCCTCAGAGACCCCTCCTCCTCCTCCTCAGGGTCACAGGGTGCAGCACCCCCTCCCTGCCTCTGAGCCAGCCTCCTGCCCTCCGTCCAGTCAGGCGCAAGGACCAGGGGGCACGTTCGCTCGCCCGCTGGGCCCTGCAGGAGGCCGGGAGCCCCGGGGGAGCCAGGATCAGGCTCGTGGGCCGGAGCTCAGAGCCCTGGGGCTGCGCCCACCACCCTCTGGGCCTTAGCCCGGGCAAGTCCCTGGGGTCCCCTCACCACACGCAGTCCTGGGGCTGCTTCCCTCCCAGCCGGCCTGCAGCAGGCCAGCACGCGCCCCATGGGCAGATGCTTCTGGAAGCACGCAGCCGCAGTCCCGGCTGCCCGCCCTGGCTTTCCTGCAAAGTGGGCCCTTCTGTCTGATGGGTCTGCACGGGGGCGGCACGGGCAGTGTTTGGGGACACTTCTCACAGGGGTGAGGGGGCTCCCGGCTCGAGTGTGTAGAGACCGGCGATGCTGCTCAACACGCCCGGGGGTCCAGGACACCCCACATGTTGGCCCCAGGGGAGCCGTGGCCAGGTGCCCCTCTCCCCAGTGGAGCCACGGCCTTTAGATGGCCCCCTCCTGCCCTCAAGTTCCCCCGGAGGACCTCCCCTTTCCCCACTCCACCTCCCCACAGGGCCCCCTAAACGCAGGGCAGAGACACCACGCCCTCCCGCTCTGTGCCCTGTCCAGCTGGGGGCCGACTGGCCCTGGGTCCTGAGCGAGGGAGTGAAAGTTGCTCAGTCGTGTCCGACCCTTGATGACCCCATGGACTGTAGCCCACCAGCCTCCTCTGTGCATGGAATTCTCCAGGCCAGAATATGGGAGTGGGTAGCCTTTCCCTTCTCCAGGGGATCTTCCCAACCCAGGGATCCAACCCAGGTCTCCCGCCTTGTGGGCAGATTCTTTCCCAGGGGAGCCACAGCGGAAGCCCCTGGGTCCTGAAGCAGAGTCTAAGCCGGACGCGCGGCTCAGCGCCCGCAGGCCCAGGCCCGTGCGTCCTCCTTCCTTTGCGGTGGCGCTCTCCTTGCTTCGGGGGGCCCGACCCTGCACCTGCACAGGGCCCGTCTCTGCCTAGAGCGCACGCGTCCTGCAAAGGCCCCGTGCGCTCCGCACTCTGGTCACCTGACTGGTCAGCACAGGGCTGCTGATGCCGGGGGGTGGCTGGTCCAGGTGATGTGGGCTGCAGAGGCCCGGTACCCTGAGGGGCCGCGTGTTCGCTCCCGGTGACCTACACTGCTTCTGACCGCCCTTCCGATGGGGCTGCAGGAGAGCTTGCCCCACCCCTGGCCACTGCACACCTGCGGCCTTGGACGCAGACTTGAGCGAATTGAGCGGAAACAGCACATCTGGCCAAGGCGGGCCTTTTGCGGCGGTCCACACCCTGGGATCCATTCGTGCCTTTTTCCGTCTTCAGATTGGCAGCGTAAGCAGAGACCTGGTCGGACCACCACCCTGAATTTTCTGGGCTTCAAAGGCTCCACCAGTCACCCCTAGGTGCTGCGTTTGACTTGCAGTCTTGGGTGGGGGCACTTGCAAAGGCTTCCCCTGGACTTGCCCGTAACGGTGGCCAAGGCAGCGATGTCCCTGGCCACTAAGTCTGTCGGCTGCCTGTCTGTTCTGGGCCTGGGATATGCCTACAGGGTCCACGTGCAGACCCTGGCTGAGAGCCCACTTGTCTCTGGGCTCCCGTGAGCCACCCCCCTCAACAGAGGAACCAGGAGGATGCTCCGGGCCTCCAGGACCTGCTGCGACTGTGGCCGGCGGTCCTCAGATGCTTGGTGTCTCTCCTCCCTGCCACACTCAGCTGGGGGTCCTGGGGAGGTCCCTGGGGACCCGCGGGCTGTTAGGTGGGTCCTGGGTCTGAAGCCTCAGGTCTGGGAACCAGGCGAGGGGTCACGGCCTTTCCCAGGGCCCCGGCCACTCATCCTTGGTTTCTCCTGCTGGGCCGCCAGACCAGTCCTGGGAACACTGAGTTCTGTTAACCACAACCTCAGGTGCCTCAGGCCCTTGGCCCCGCTCCAGCCCTGGCACTCCTGAGAGCTGCACCCACCTGCCCCGCAGCCAGGCGCCCTCACCCCTTTGCCACTGGTCCTGGGACGGCCTCTCCACCGGCGGTGTGGTGGGAGCCCCAGCAGGCCTGCCCCTGCTCCGTGCCCACGTTGGCCCCCAGCCTTTCAGCCCCAGCCACACATCAGCTCTACCAGCCTCTTCCTGGGCCCCAGCGCTATGACCGCGTGCCTACTGGGGGTGCACTCTGGGTCTGGGGAAAGGCCCTGCTCTCCGGGAGCTCCCCTCGCCCCTCTGGGACCTGCTGCTGGGCCCTGAGGCTCTGCTGGGGACCAGCATGTCCCTTCCAGGTGACGTCACCACTTGGGCCCAGGAGGAAGGTGGGCAGGTCCCGACGGCAGGGCTCACATCTTCAAGGGGTGCCCGGTGGAGGCGTGGCCAGGGGTGGGGGCCTGCGGGTCACTGAGGGCCCACTCCCTCGGGCAGTGCCTGGCTGGGAGCTCTGCCCTCCTGGCAGCTGGCCCCTCCCCCGCCACCATCTTTTTCCAGAGCGCCAGCCCAAGACACCCCTGCCCTGCACTCTAGTTGGTTGGATGGCGCAGCTATGCAGCCCCCCCAGGCACCAGCGACCGCGGAGACCAGACGGAGCCCCTTCTAGCTCCGCCCCTCCGGCCCGGCCCCGCCCCTCCGAGTTGGTTCCCAGAGGAGCCACGGGTCCTCAGCTGACCCCCAGGGAGGGTGAGTCAGATGGCTCTTGAGAGATGTCCAAGCTGCGGCAAGGGCGCTGGGCCCCGAACCCTCTGGACTCTGCCTGGGGAAGGAGCATGGCAGTGGCCGGGTGACCTCTGGCCGAGGTCAGGGCTCCAGGGGCCCAGGGCCAGGTCCAAGCAGCCTGGTGCTGGCCGTTCGTCCCTTCCCACCCTGGCTCCCACCCGGGAGCGCCAAGCCCCGAACCCTGGCGCCAGCCCGGATCGTGCGCGCCCGTTCTCCCCTGTTGGGGCTCACGGTGGAAAGGGGCGCCCCTCCCCGACCCTGCGGGCCCTGGGAGGTGCTCTGGCCCAGGGTGCCCTCTGTGGGTGACCCTCCCTCACCGTCCCCCGCTGGGGGCGCTGCCTCGGGGCCTCCTCAGCCACCACTGGGCTCACAAACCTGCCTCCCCAGACCGGGCCCCGGGGTCCTGCCTGCACTCTAGTTGGTTGGACCGCGCAGCTATGCAGCCCCCCCAGGCACCAGACAGGTCTCCCGCCTTGTGGGCAGATTCTTTCCCAGGGGAGCCACAGCGGAAGCCCCTGGGTCCTGAAGCAGAGTCTAAGCCGGACGCGCGGCTCAGCGCCCGCAGGCCCAGGCCCGTGAGTCCTCCTTCCTTTGCGGTGGCGCTCTCCTTGCTTCGGGGGGCCCGACCCTGCACCTGCACAGGGCCCGTCTCTGCCTAGAGCGCACGCGTCCTGCAAAGGCCCCGTGCGCTCCGCACTCTGGTCACCTGACTGGTCAGCACAGGGCTGCTGATGCCGGGGGGTGGCTGGTCCAGGTGATGTGGGCTGCAGAGGCCCGGTACCCTGAGGGGCCGCGTGTTCGCTCCCGGTGACCTACACTGCTTCTGACCGCCCTTCCGATGGGGCTGCAGGAGAGCTTGCCCCACCCCTGGCCACTGCACACCTGCGGCCTTGGACGCAGACTTGAGCGAATTGAGCGGAAACAGCACATCTGGCCAAGGCGGGCCTTTTGCGGCGGTCCACACCCTGGGATCCATTCGTGCCTTTTTCCGTCTTCAGATTGGCAGCGTAAGCAGAGACCTGGTCGGACCACCACCCTGAATTTTCTGGGCTTCAAAGGCTCCACCAGTCACCCCTAGGTGCTGCGTTTGACTTGCAGTCTTGGGTGGGGGCACTTGCAAAGGCTTCCCCTGGACTTGCCCGTAACGGTGGCCAAGGCAGCGATGTCCCTGGCCACTAAGTCTGTCGGCTGCCTGTCTGTTCTGGGCCTGGGATATGCCTACAGGGTCCACGTGCAGACCCTGGCTGAGAGCCCACTTGTCTCTGGGCTCCCGTGAGCCACCCCCCTCAACAGAGGAACCAGGAGGATGCTCCGGGCCTCCAGGACCTGCTGCGACTGTGGCCGGCGGTCCTCAGATGCTTGGTGTCTCTCCTCCCTGCCACACTCAGCTGGGGGTACTGGGGAGGTCCCTGGGGACCCGCGGGCTGTTAGGTGGGTCCTGGGTCTGAAGCCTCAGGTCTGGGAACCAGGCGAGGGGTCACGGCCTTTCCCAGGGCCCCGGCCACTCATCCTTGGTTTCTCCTGCTGGGCCGCCAGACCAGTCCTGGGAACACTGAGTTCTGTTAACCACAACCTCAGGTGCCTCAGGCCCTTGGCCCCGCTCCAGCCCTGGCACTCCTGAGAGCTGCACCCACCTGCCCCGCAGCCAGGCGCCCTCACCCCTTTGCCACTGGTCCTGGGACGGCCTCTCCACCGGCGGTGTGGTGGGAGCCCCAGCAGGCCTGCCCCTGCTCCGTGCCCACGTTGGCCCCCAGCCTTTCAGCCCCAGCCACACATCAGCTCTACCAGCCTCTTCCTGGGCCCCAGCGCTATGACCGCGTGCCTACTGGGGGTGCACTCTGGGTCTGGGGAAAGGCCCTGCTCTCCGGGAGCTCCCCTCGCCCCTCTGGGACCTGCTGCTGGGCCCTGAGGCTCTGCTGGGGACCAGCATGTCCCTTCCAGGTGACGTCACCACTTGGGCCCAGGAGGAAGGTGGGCAGGTCCCGACGGCAGGGCTCACATCTTCAAGGGGTGCCCGGTGGAGGCGTGGCCAGGGGTGGGGGCCTGCGGGTCACTGAGGGCCCACTCCCTCGGGCAGTGCCTGGCTGGGAGCTCTGCCCTCCTGGCAGCTGGCCCCTCCCCCGCCACCATCTTTTTCCAGAGCGCCAGCCCAAGACACCCCTGCCCTGCACTCTAGTTGGTTGGATGGCGCAGCTATGCAGCCCCCCCAGGCACCAGCGACCGCGGAGACCAGACGGAGCCCCTTCTAGCTCCGCCCCTCCGGCCCGGCCCCGCCCCTCCGAGTTGGTTCCCAGAGGAGCCACGGGTCCTCAGCTGACCCCCAGGGAGGGTGAGTCAGATGGCTCTTGAGAGATGTCCAAGCTGCGGCAAGGGCGCTGGGCCCCGAACCCTCTGGACTCTGCCTGGGGAAGGAGCATGGCAGTGGCCGGGTGACCTCTGGCCGAGGTCAGGGCTCCAGGGGCCCAGGGCCAGGTCCAAGCAGCCTGGTGCTGGCCGTTCGTCCCTTCCCACCCTGGCTCCCACCCGGGAGCGCCAAGCCCCGAACCCTGGCGCCAGCCCGGATCGTGCGCGCCCGTTCTCCCCTGTTGGGGCTCACGGTGGAAAGGGGCGCCCCTCCCCGACCCTGCGGGCCCTGGGAGGTGCTCTGGCCCAGGGTGCCCTCTGTGGGTGACCCTCCCTCACCGTCCCCCGCTGGGGGCGCTGCCTCGGGGCCTCCTCAGCCACCACTGGGCTCACAAACCTGCCTCCCCAGACCGGGCCCCGGGGTCCTGCCTGCACTCTAGTTGGTTGGACCGCGCAGCTATGCAGCCCCCCCAGGCACCAGCGACAGCGGTGCCTGCTTTTCAGGCAGGCACCCAGGACTGCTTTTCAGCCCCACCCGTGGGGGCCGGGCTGTGCAGACAGGCAGGCCTGGGAGGGGCTGGGGCTCCGGGCCGCCACGTGGGACAGGATGGCTGTGAAGTGGGATGATCCGGGTCAGGACGTGGTGGTGCCGTCCCCCAAAGCATGTCCACCGCCGGCCTGACGGGCCCTGGGGAGGAGGCACCAGGGCGGCGCGGGGGTGGGCAGAGGTGGCACGGAAGGCCTCGGCCTGGGGGCAGTTGCTGGGTTCTGAGGGTGGGCGGGACCAGCCTTGGGCCTCTGTGGGTCAGCCTGGCGTTCGGGCCACAAGCCCCCTCCCGGCCCAGGGTCCTCAAAGCCCTCCCTGTGGCTGGGATCATCCCGGACGCCAGGCTGGCTGGCTCTGCACCGCCAGAGGGTGAGGCCGGCCTGACTGGACGCCCCCCTCTTCAGAGACCCCTCCTCCCAGCTGTGCGCAGAAAAGCCCTTCCAGAGAGACGTTTCCAAGTGACATCATCGGGGCTGGCCCGGGCCACTCGCACTGGCCACGCCCCGTCCAGCCTGGCCATCCTGGCAGCTGAGCCACAGAACGGCGTCAGCAGCAGGATCTTTGTGCTCCCACATCCCTTCGGCCAGGGGGCGTCCGGGGTGTGCTCCAAGGCAGGGTTCCGCCGAGGGAGGCCCTGCGTCCAGGCCTGTCCCCGAAAATGAACGGGGGACGGCGGGAAAAGTTGTCTGACCCCTTGCTCCATTCTCCTCTGAAAGCCCAGGGGACTCCCAGCCGGGTCCACGGCAGCGCCCCCAGGCCGCAGACTCCCCGGACGCAGTCCGCCGGCCTCGCCCTCCGAGGGCCGGCCAGTGGGCCGCAGTGTCGGGCCCGTGACGGGGGCACGTGGGAGCCCTGGGCAGCTCGGCCCCTCGGGAGACCCCGCGGCTGAGAAGGTGCTAGCTCTCCGCCGCGCCCCCCACCCTCGCCCAGCCCCGCCGCCGGGGAGGGTTGACCGCGCACCCAGAGTTCCCCCTCGCGGAGCAAGAGGGCCGGCGGGGCGGGCAAGGGCTCGGTCGGCCGGGAAGCGGGCGGCGGTGCCGGGAAGGGGGCGGCTCCGGAAGCGTCCGCCGCGCTCCCCCGCGGGAGGGGCCGCGGGGCGGCCGGGCCGGGGCCGGGGCCAGGCGGCCGGGAAGGCGCGCGTCCGGCCCGCCCCCTCCCCTCCTCTCCCCTTTCCCCCCCTACCCACCCCCGCCCCCCGGTCCTCCGCGACCCCGCGGCTCCCCGCCTTCCCGGAGCGCCGGGCGGCGGCGGTGACGCCGGGTTTCGGGGCGGCGCGTGCGCGCTGGGCCACGACCTTCTCGGAACGCGCTCGGTGCCAGGTGGCCGCGGGCGGGGCGCTCGCGCCGCTCTTGACGTCACGGGGGTTCCCGCAGGAAACGGTCCGCGCGGGGAGAGCGGGGGCGGGAGACGCCAGGTCGGGGGGCGCCAGAGCCCCGGTCCGCCGGGCGCTGAGATCTGCGCCCCGGGTCCTGCGTGTCCTCCGCGCCAGGGTCCGCACAGCTTTCCTTCCGCGCGGGGAGCAGCGGCCCCGACGGGCCCTCGTGGGACCTGTGACCGGGCTCAGGGAGCCCGCACCCCGGGGGGCTGGAGAGCGGGGGCCCCCACTTCACCTTGCGCCCTCCGTGAGCTCGTTCCGGAGCTGAGGCTCCCTCTGTGGTTTCAGACCGCATCCCTGGAGCGTGACCCTCGGCCCCAGGGCGCCCGGGGTGAGCGCCCCGCCGTGGGCGCACTCGCCCTCCTGCGGGCAGTCACCCTGCAGGGCGGCTGGGGCCCTGTCACACCCTTCCCCGGCCCCTGACCAGAAGTGAGGTGATGCCAGGGCGCACAGCCCGCCGCCCCAGCCCACCTCTGCCCTCTCCTTGCTGGCCCCTGACCCCGGGTGCGAGGGCTCATCTGAGCACCCCTCCTCCATCTGGGGTCCCTGCCATCTCACAGCCGCCCCCGCCCCCATCAGCACGGCTCTCCTTGGGATGAGGGGTGGGAGAGGGGCAGGGACACCGGCCTGGGACCCCCACCGCTGCCGCAGGTGAGCTGCCCGGGGCTCAGCTGTGGCCGGGAGAACAGTGGCCCTTGTTCGGCCGGCGGGGTGGGGGCTGGGGTACCAGCCCGGGGTGTCTCGGGCAGAGAGTGGCACCCGCCCCCACCCCACCAAGGCATATTGTCCATTCACCCTCCACCCTCACTATTAATAGCTCCGCTGCAGTGGAGCTGCTATAAATAACCCCCAGCCCCTCACACAAGGCCGTTCAGGCGCCTGCCTCCCTGTGCACAATCGCCCACACACGCCTGCACACTGGCCCCTCACCCGCCCGCCGGGCGCTGAGCCCACTCCTGGCCGGCTCCAGGGCCGCTTGCGCTGCCCAGCTGAGGCCAGGGCGCTGTTTGCATGCCCACCTCCCCTCAGGCCCCCAAGCCAAGGGGCCTGGAGCCGTATCCTGGTCCTCTCCTGGGGGTCAGCCTGGCCTCCCTTCTGGGGGAGGTGGGCACACCCAGTCTGCCCCTTTGGGCGCACTCAGGTGCTGGGGCATCTCAGAGGCCCTCTCTGGCCCGCGTCTGGGGGTGCAGGCACCATGGTGTCCACCCAGTTGATTGCCCCAGGAGGCACCCCGAGTCAGCCCGAGGCCGAGGCTGCTCCCTCTGAGGAGGCCAGCCTGTGGGGGCTTCGTCCTGCCCCCCTGCACCCAGGGCCCTGCCCACCCCAGCCCCTGCCCCCGACTCTGGCTCTCGTGGACCCCAGGCTGGCCTGCCTTCCTGCCTGTCCCAGGAGACGGGCACCACTGAATGCCTGGCCCCTGCTTGTCCACGGGGACGCATCAGAGGCGGTCAAGCCATGACCCCAGCTCACAGAGTGGCAGGATGGCCCTGGCCGGGACAGTCTCCCTAACAGGACCCTGTGGCTGGTCGTGCCCGGGGCCGGGGTTGAGGGGCTTGGAACCCGCTGTTACTGTGCCAAGAGAAGAAAGAAAACAACCCTGTTTACGGAAAAGGCACGTCCGCTGATGCTGGCCAGCGGCCTCCCCGGAGACAGAGGCCCTTTGTTGGGAAAACAGGAAGCGAGGATTTCCAGGACCTGTCGGGCCACCCGCCGGCCACCCGCCCAGCTTCCGCCGATTCTCAGCAGCTTCTGCCTGTCGCCAGCTGCCCGTCTGTCCGTCTCCTTGTCTGTGTGTCCCTCTGAGCAGGAGGCCCAGGCTTCAGCCCTTTGTTGGGAAAACAGGAAGCGAGGATTTCCAGGACCTGTCGGGCCACCCGCCGGCCACCCGCCCAGCTTCCGCCGATTCTCAGCAGCTTCTGCCTGTCGCCAGCTGCCCGTCTGTCCGTCTCCTTGTCTGTGTGTCCCTCTGAGCAGGAGGCCCAGGCTTCCAGTTTTAAGGCAAAGCCGCTGTCATCTCAGCCCCACAGTCAGGGCGATCTCCTGGGGGCTGCCCCTCCGGCACGGTGTCCCCAGGTCACGTGGAGACGGACACCCGGGTACCGCCTTCCTGCAGAGCCCAGCAGGCCCCACCCCAAGACCCCCGACATCAGGAGACACGTGGGGTGGGGGCTCTGTTAGGTCACGACCAGCAGGGGCGTCCGTGAGGGCAGCCTCAGACCTAAGACCCAGGGGCACAGAGAAGGACATTGCCAGCCGTGTGTGGGGAAGAAGGGTGGGGGCAGAGTGGGCGGCCAAGGCGGCCTAAGGTCCCCTCCTGCCCAAGAGCCCTGTAGGGTCTCAGGGTCAGTGGTCACCAAGCTGCTGCTCCCCAGGCCATGGTTCCCACACGGTTCAGCCAGTGCATCCTCCACGGCGTGGGCAGGTGTGCACACGTGTGGCCCGCCCTCACGCCAGCACACCCCCACATGTTCTCGCACGTACACGTGTACCAGCACAGGAAGGGCCCCGTCACCAGCACCCCCAGGCCTGCGTGAGCCGCCCTGCCCAGCGCGGCTGGGACGTGCCACTGGGTGCCTGGTGCTCCCCGCCCTCCAGCCCGCAGCCTGCCTGCTCCAGCCGTGACCTCCATCCTGTTGAGCGGGTGGGTGTCCAGGGGCGTCAGGGAGGAGGGGCGTCGCGAGCACGGCGGCTCCATGAGCCCCGGGGTCCAGCCTTCAAGCAGGTGCCTGATAGCCCTTGTGCCATCTGCTGCCCACCTCTGCCTACCCACCTGTGTCCCTGGGGTGGGCAAGAGGCGATGCCAGCCAAAGGGGGAATGCCCCGGACTAGAGGGCTCCCCAAAGCTGGTCTCCGTCCAGGCCCGGTGGTCAACCCTTGCCCACCCACGTCCTGATACAGCTCCGTCCTCAGGCGGCTGGTAGGACAGTGTTTGGACCCCCACCCAAGCCACCTAGAGTTTCTCTTGTTCTTTCTTTGTTCATCCATCAAAAGAGGGAGGTGCTGAGCTGGGTCATGCCAGGCCTGGACTGGAGGAGAGGGGCTGAGGCCTGGGAGTGACCTTCCTGGGCTCGTGGGCGGCCGATGCCCAGGACGCCCCTGGCCCCATGCCCGAGTCTGTCGCCCCTGCAGGGGCTCAGAGGGGCTTCCCTGAAGCTTGCAGGGGTCGCAGCCGCGCAAGGGTGGCCTTGACAGCCCCGTCCCCGCACCGGCCCTCAGCCCAGCGCTCCCCACAAGTCAGGGCTGGAGACAGCAAGGTGTCCAGGGACCGAGGGTCCCTCCTGGAGGACTTCTGCCCCTCACTGGTCGCAGGCGCCTGCAGCGTGGCCCGATTTAGAGGCTGGGATGGCAAGAGCAGGGCGCCGGGAGGGGCAGGTCTGCGAGGACTTGGCTTCTCCCCTGGGCAGGTCTGCGAGGACTTGGTGGGGGCCAGGGGGCCTCTGTGCGGAGGGTGGGGAGCTGGCCGAGGCTCATGGGGTCCTTCTGCTGCGTGCTGTGGGTCCCGGCCCCATGGTTTGGGTCAGAGGGCCAGGCTTCAGGTGGAGGCTTCGGTTCGGAGTGATCCCAGTGCCGTAGGTCCCGGCCTCTGCATGCTTCTGTGGCCGTGTCCTCCGTGGGCAAGCTGAGACCCCCCCAGGGGTGATGCCTTGCCAGCCGATGCCACATGGGAAAGAGTGGGCGCCAGGCGCCTGGCTTGAGGTGATGGCTCCAGAGATGGCTTGGCTGTCAGCCCGAGTCAGGGAATCTATGTGTCCGTCTGTCCACACGTCCATTATATCCACGTTTACCTCTCTCCATCTGTCTAGCCACTGTGCTTCTGTTCAATGGCGAGCAAACGAGTAAACCCCCCGGCAGCCATGTCCCATGCGCCCTGACCATGGTCCTGAAGCGGGCGCTTGGGAAGAACTGCTCCCTGACCGCTGATCCAGCGAGTAGGGGAGGCGAGGGTCTGCCGTCCGGCCCCCACCGGCTCCCACTGCCCCGTGTCTGAGCCCAGCTCCCTCCTGACGGCAGAAGCACGTGCGACGGAGAAATCACCCTGGCACCCCGCCCGGGGCCTCCAGTGACCACAGAGCAAGGGCACGCAGACCTCCGAGGCCCGATGCGGGTGGCCCCGGGGCTCGAGTCTGTGCAGAGGGCCTTGAGCAGCCTCTGCGGCCGTGAGCACCCCCTCTCACTCTCAGGTACTCGCCCTGAAGCCCCCAGGGTCTAGTGAGTGGATGGGGGCCCTGAGGCTGGAGAAGCCGTGACCCCAAGCCCCCCAGGGCCCCCCTGCCTACAGCCCTGCCCCGCCCCGTGGGGAGGACCCCAGGGCGAGTCGGAAGGAAGGGGATCCTGCTCTGGGATACGTGGGCCGGTGACTCTCCCTGACCGAGCCTTCCTCCCTGAGGTGGCCACACTGCGGCAGGGTGAAAGCTGAGGCCCGCCGCTCCTCCAGGATGGCCACTGGCTCACCTGCCGGCTCTTAACAGCTCAGCCGTGGTCCTCCGTGTGCACCCTGGAGAGACGGGGCTTCCCTGGGCACCGGGATCTTTGCCCCGCGGAGCCCAGGGCTGCAGTGACAAGCACAGATGCCCGGGCCGGGGGGGCACTGGGAGTGACCACTTCTGCTCCTCTCCAGGCCCCCAGCCCCCAGCCCTGAGCCTGGCACAGCGCCGCCCAGGCCCTACTGGGACCCTCCCGCCACAGTGACAGCGTGATGTTCTCGGGGTTCCCAAGCCCCGGACCTTGCTGCATAAAGGCAGGAGACGGTGCGGCCCCAGAGCGGGATGAGTACATACTCTCGGCCTGCCCTGTGGGGCGGCTGTGTGCAGCCCCTTTTCTCCACGGGGACAGACACCAGCACGTTCAAACCACGGCCCCACACGCTTCCCCAAGCCCGCCGGCCTCCCCGCCTCCGGGCACCCGCCCAGTGGCTCTGTTCAGGACGCCGGCCCAACCCATGCCATCCAGTCGCGGCAGGAAGTCCGGGGGTCAGTGGGCGCTACAGGGCCGGCCTGGCGGCTGACTGGGACCCCGTGGGGTGAGGGGCCTGGCCTCAGCCAGCTCTCCTCCCCAGAGTGCGGCAGGCGCGAAGCTTCCACCCAGGGTCCCCCTGCACTGGCCCCTGCGGGACAGGTGTCCATGCCGGCCGCACACACGGGGACTGGAGGAACAGCCAGGGTGGTTCGCAGGTCTCCTGTCCTAATGAGGACCCCAGGGCCCCCGCTCTAACAGCCACGACGTGCCTCGGCTCTCCACAACCCTGTGTCCTCCCCCGGGGCCCCTCGCTGGAAGCCTGCGGGGCCAGGCTGTCCCCCCTGCCCCCGACACTTAGACGCTCCGCCGCAGGCTGGGAGCTGCTGGTGGCAAGAGGTCCCCAGGCGGGCCCTGGGTCACCGCGCGGGGTGGGGGCCAGGGAGGGTCATCCAAGCGAGATGGCACAGTGGCAACGGCTCCGGGCTGATGAGCACTGGGCAGGCTCTGGGCCCCGGCCCACCTCGTGCGGCCCACCTCCCGTCCAGCACGCAGCCAGACCCGGCGGCCACCCATGGAGGGACCCACGTGTGCGAAGCTGAGGGAGGCCCCCCCAGTCAGGACCTGGACCAGCCACGCCAACGCCCCCTTGGCCAAGATGTCCCGCCAGACCGTGTCCCTGCTCGGCGCCTCGACGGAGGGGGAGGGGCCACACCTGGATTCCAGGCCCACAGGAGCCAGGAGACAGCAACCCTGGGCAGCCTTAGGCCGTCGGGGTTTGGGGTCACTTGCGATGACCGCAGGGTGCAGAAGGAGGAGCTGGCCATAGGTGTGATGGAGCAGAGGCCAGGGCGTGTGGGCAAGAGGGCAGTGCCCACCTGGCACACGGCGGGGCAGGTCCCGAGAAGCTGCTCCGATGAGGGGAGCCACACAGGTCTCTGTGGACCCGGTAGGGGCAGCAGTGGCAGAAGGAGGGCCTGGGAGAGGCCAGAGGACGAGGAGAGGTCAGGATTTGGGGGGTGGGACATGGGCCGGCAGGGGCAGGCAGCGGGGAGGGTGTGTCTCCAGCCACGTCCTGCTCCCTGAGTCTGGGGAAAGACGGGGGTGGTCGGTGGGGGTTGGGGATCCCAGCTGGGTGAGCAGGACAGTGAGGACAGCCAGACGGCGTCGGTGCTGAAGAGCCGGGGGCTCCCGGGTCCAGCGGGTAGACTCTGCGTTTCCACTGCCTGGCGCACACGTTTAGCCTCTGGTCAGGGGACTGAGACCCTGCAGGCTGCACAGTGCAGCCAAAACACACACACTCACACGCACTCACACACACGCACACACACACATGCACACGCACACGCACTCACACACACACACACACGCACTCACACACGCACTCACACATAGTCACACACACGCACACACAGTCACACACACGCACTCACACACACATGCACTCACACACACACACACACGCACGCACACTCACACGCACTCACACACACACGCACACACACACTCACACACAGTGACACACATACTCACACGCACTCACACACACACACAGTGACACACATACACACACGCACTCACACACACACACATGCACACACACGCACACTCACACGCACTCACACACACACACGCACACTCACACGCACTCTCACACACGCACGCACACTCACACGCACTCACACACACGCATGCACACTCACACACACACACACACTCACACAGTCACACACACACACATGCACACTCACACACAGTCACACACACACGCACACACACACTCACACACAGTGACACACATACACACACATGCACACTCACACACAGTGACACACATACATACACGCACTCACAGTCACACACATACGCACTCACACACATACACACACACACGCACTCACACACGCACTCACGCTCACACACACACACGCACTCACACACACGCACTCACGCTCACACACACACACACGCACTCACACACACACACACTCACACAGTCACACACAGTGACACATACACACACGCACTCACACACACACGCACACACACACGCACACTCACACACACACTCACACACACACGCACACACACACGCACACACACACACACTCACACACACACACACGCACACATACACACACACAGTGACACACAGTGACACACATACACACACGCACTCACACACACACACACACACAGTGACACATACACACACGCACTCACACACAGTGACACATACACACACGCACTCACACACAGTGACACACATACACACACGCACTCACACACACACACGCACACACACACACGCACACATATACAGTCACACACACACACTCACAGTCACACACATACGCACTCACACACATATACACACACACACGCACTCACACACATGCACTCATGCTCACACACACACACGCTCACACACAGTGACACACATACACACACGCACTCACACACACACGCGCGTGCACTCACACACAGTGACACACATACACACACGCACTCACACACACACACGCACACACACACACGCACACATATACAGTCACACACACGCACTCACAGTCACACACATACGCACTCACACACATAAACACGCACTCACACACATATACGCTCTCACACAGATATACGCTCTCACACACGCACTCACACACACACAGACACACACACACGCACACATATACAGTCACACACATGCACACACACACACACACTCACACAGTCACACACATACGCACACACACGCACACTCACACACAGTCACACACATACACACACGCACTCACACACATATACGCTCTCACACAGATATACGCTGTCACACACATGCACTCGCACACACACACACATACACACACACACACACGCACACACACGCACTCACATATATACAGTCACACACATGCACTCATACACACTCACACAGTCACACACATACGCACTCATACACACACATGCACTCACACACACGCACTCACAGTCACACACATACGCACTCACACACATATACACACACACGCACTCACACACACACTCACGCTCACACACACCCACTCACACACACACACTCACACACACATACACGCACTCACACACACACGTGCTCACACTCACACACACCCCACCCTGAGATCCCACCTCGCACCCACCAGGATGGCCATCACCAAAACAGAGCCAGGCAGATGCCCAGTATGGGCAGGAGGTGGTAGCAGGGTGCCCTGCGCACTGCTCACAGGGACCTGAAAAGGGGCGTGCAAGCCACGTCCCTTCAGTCGTGTCCGACTCTTTGCAACCCCATGGACCACAGCCCCCAGGCTCCTCTGTCCATGGGATCCTCCAAGCAAGAGTACTGCAGTGGGCTGCCATTTCCTCTGCCAGCGGGTTTTCCCGACCCAGGGACCGAACCCGGGTCTCGTGCGTCTCCTGCGTTGGCAGGCAGGTTCCTTACCACAGCACCACCTGGGAAGCCCGTAGGATGACGCGGTTCCCTGGGACGGGCCTGACGACCCCCAGGACCCGGGGTCCCGCTCTCGGGTCTGTGACGCCTACGAGAGCTGAGACCAGCGTCGCCCACAGACGCCCGCACACGCCCGCACTCGCAGCAGACAGAGGTAGGACTTGCGTGTCAATCAGCGGGTGCATGGGGAAAGGAAATGTGGTCTCTCCCCATGGTGGGATATTAGCCCGCCTTCAAGAAGAAAGGGACCCTGACACATGGGTCAGACGCTGCAGTGTGAATGGACCTTAAGGCCGTTACGCTGAGTGCAGTTAGCATGTCAGCAGGGCAGGTCCTGTGCAGTCCCACTTACACGAGGCCCCTGGAGGAACCCGGTTCAGAGACAGAAGGGACAGGGGTGAGCGCCAGGGCTGGGGGAGGGGGTGGGGAGTCAGCGCGTAAGGGGGACAGTTTTCCTTCAGGAAGGTGAGAAAGTTCTGGAGGTGGTGGGGGGAGATGGTTTCCCAACAAGGGGACTGCTTGACACCCCCAAGCGGCACACTCAGCGGTCACACAGCAAGAGTTCTGTTGTGGACACTTTACCACAAGAAAAATAAAAACAAGTTCTGTTGGTGCGAACATAGATAGGAGCAAAGCATACACGCCCCCACGAGTTATGGACCACACTGAGGCTGCTGCTGCTGCGTCGCTTCAGTCACGTCCAAATCTGTGCAGCCCCAGAGATGGCAGCCCACCAGGCTCCCCCGCCCCTGGTGTTCTCCAGGCAAGAACACTGAAGTGGGCTGCCATTTACTCCTCCAGTGCGTGAAAGTGAAAAGTGAAAATGAAGTCGCTCAGTCGTGTCTGACTCTGAGCGACCCCATGGACTGCAGCCCCCCAGGCTCCTCCGTCCGTGGGATTCTCCAGGCAAGAGGACCGGAGTGGGTGCCATTGTTACTGCCCTTCTATTTGCCTTAAACTCACTCTGCACGGTATGAAGGGTAACTTTCATGACACTGACTCTTAAATTTAGTGTTTCTTTTTCTTTTTTTTAATGTTGGCTGCCCTGGGTCTTCGCAGCGACTCCGGCTTCTCTAGCTGTGGCCCGTGGGCTTCGCTCCCCCACAGCATGTAGGAATTTAGTTCCCCGACCAGGGAGCCATCCTTTGTCCCTACATTGGAAGGCAAACTCTTAACCACTGGATCACCATGGAAGCCCCCAAATTTAATGCTTTTTTATTTAGAACATTAAATCAATTGCTGCTGCTGTGAAGTCGCTTCAGTCGTGTCCGACTCTGTGCGAC
The DNA here is from genome assembly GCA_006410635.1 of Cephalophus harveyi. Taxonomy (NCBI): domain Eukaryota; kingdom Metazoa; phylum Chordata; class Mammalia; order Artiodactyla; family Bovidae; genus Cephalophus; species Cephalophus harveyi. Next base: position 224,119 of record SJYT01064812.1, read on the forward strand.
CCCATCGAAGGCAGCCCACCAGGCTCCCCTGTCCCTGGGATCCTCCAGGCAAGAACGCTGGGGTGGGTTGCCATTGCCTTCTCCAGTGCATGAAAGTGAAAAGTGAAAGTGAAGTCGCTCAGTCGTGCCTGACTCTTAGTGACCCCATGGACTGCAGCCTACCAGGCTCCTCCGTCCATAGGATTTTCCAGGCAAGAGTACTGGAGTGGAGTGCCATTGCCTTCTCCAACAACAACAACAAAAGACCATGACAAGTCCATGCTTTTTCTGCCTGGATGTTGCATTTAACAATTAAAGTGTTTTTTTTTAAAAGACATTTCCTGGGCTTATCTCCCCTCCACCTCCCAAGGTCTCCAGCCCCAGACTTGGGAAAGCAAAGGTGCCCTGGGATCACCAGGGTGGCTCATGGGTCTCTGGCTGGTGCTCTGTGTTCCTAACAGGCCCCTAAACCCCAGGGAGGGTGCAGAGCCGCACCTTGGGAAGGGCCCCTCCCGGCCCACCCAAACTGAGACTCGCTCCGTGTGGGAGGCAGGGCGGGGAGGTGTTCAGGCTTCCGTGAGTGAGAGATGTAAACTGTCTCCTTAATGCTGGGCTGGAGGGCTCCTCTCCTCTAATTCAAGACGAGACTTTCTTTTCTTTCTTGATTTTTTTACCGTCTCTGAGATGCCTGCAGCAAAGGAGACTGGACCCTGGTGCAAGCCCCCACCCCTCCTGGCCTCCCCTCCCTGCGGGTCCTCCAGCCCCATCTGACCATGCCCCTAGTGGCCAGGCCCCGCCCATGTCCAGTCTAACCCAGGGGAACCTTTGCCTGCCCCTCGGCACCCCCACCAGCTCCTCCCCACTTTGGTCTCCTGGGTCCCTGCCCATCCTCTCCCCTCTGCCCACCTCTCCTCACCCAACCTGGCCAGGCCTGGCCGCCTTCAGCCGTCCCAGACGCTGGAGACATCTGCTCAGAGTCCCCCGTCCCCAGGGACAGGCCGCCACAGGGAACACAGCCACCCCTGGGGACGGGGCCACCCCTGGGAACACAGCTACCACCGGGGATGGAGCGTGGGGGACGTCATCCTAACAGATGAGGCCGGAGGGGCTGGGCCTGGCCCTGTGGCTCCTGTGAGCAGCAGGCCTGGGAGGACCTCCTTGCAGACTAATGCAGGCAGGTCACACACACACACGCACACACACACGCACACACATGCACACACACGCACCTGCACAAGAGCACCAGCTTCCTGGGCGCCTAGAGCCCTCCTCCAAGGAGCCCCTCTGTCATGCAAATGCCCTCTCCAGGGGCCTCCCCAAGGGTGCTAGAGAGAAGTGGCCTGTCTAGGGTGGGGCCTTAGGTCTAGACCCCCTGGGTCCTGCAGCACCCTCCCCTGCATGGGACTAGGGGTGGAACTAGGGCCTTGCAGAGGGGGCTCAGCTGCAGACCCAGGCAGGCCTGAGGTTTGACCTCTCTGCAGCCTCCGCGCCCAGTGCAGCCGCTGCGGCAGCTCCTTTGGAAGCCCCAGGCTGCCAGGCCCCTCCTAGCCTCCTGGAACTCTCCTGGGTGGGAAGGCCGGGCTTCAGTGTTCTCAGCTGCCCCGGGAGGGGCGCTCAGCTCTGTGCCCCACCTCCTCCCCCCAACAGGGCGCGGGGATACAGCCCATCTCCCCCGCAGCCAAGCCTGCTGGGCCGTCGCCCTGCCCCCCACGGCCGCCTCTCTAGGGCTCAGATTTGGGGTCCAGGACGGCCGTTAGGCCCCGTGCTGGGGTCGGTCGGCCTCTGGGTCCAGTTGCCACCTGCAGCCAGAATGGCCAGGCCTGGGGACACGGGCTGAGTGACAGAAGCCACGGCCACCCCACCCCTCCCAGACGGGCCGGTGGGCCTGGGGGAGCGGCCGCGTTGGAGCCGCTGGAGCCCGGCGGGCCATAGGATTTTCCAGGCAAGAGTACTGGAGTGGAGTGCCATTGCCTTCTCCAACAACAACAACAAAAGACCATGACAAGTCCATGCTTTTTCTGCCTGGATGTTGCATTTAACAATTAAAGTGTTTTTTTTTAAAAGACATTTCCTGGGCTTATCTCCCCTCCACCTCCCAAGGTCTCCAGCCCCAGACTTGGGAAAGCAAAGGTGCCCTGGGATCACCAGGGTGGCTCATGGGTCTCTGGCTGGTGCTCTGTGTTCCTAACAGGCCCCTAAACCCCAGGGAGGGTGCAGAGCCGCACCTTGGGAAGGGCCCCTCCCGGCCCACCCAAACTGAGACTCGCTCCGTGTGGGAGGCAGGGCGGGGAGGTGTTCAGGCTTCCGTGAGTGAGAGATGTAAACTGTCTCCTTAATGCTGGGCTGGAGGGCTCCTCTCCTCTAATTCAAGACGAGACTTTCTTTTCTTTCTTGATTTTTTTACCGTCTCTGAGATGCCTGCAGCAAAGGAGACTGGACCCTGGTGCAAGCCCCCACCCCTCCTGGCCTCCCCTCCCTGCGGGTCCTCCAGCCCCATCTGACCATGCCCCTAGTGGCCAGGCCCCGCCCATGTCCAGTCTAACCCAGGGGAACCTTTGCCTGCCCCTCGGCACCCCCACCAGCTCCTCCCCACTTTGGTCTCCTGGGTCCCTGCCCATCCTCTCCCCTCTGCCCACCTCTCCTCACCCAACCTGGCCAGGCCTGGCCGCCTTCAGCCGTCCCAGACGCTGGAGACATCTGCTCAGAGTCCCCCGTCCCCAGGGACAGGCCGCCACAGGGAACACAGCCACCCCTGGGGACGGGGCCACCCCTGGGAACACAGCTACCACCGGGGATGGAGCGTGGGGGACGTCATCCTAACAGATGAGGCCGGAGGGGCTGGGCCTGGCCCTGTGGCTCCTGTGAGCAGCAGGCCTGGGAGGACCTCCTTGCAGACTAATGCAGGCAGGTCACACACACACACGCACACACACACGCACACACATGCACACACACGCACCTGCACAAGAGCACCAGCTTCCTGGGCGCCTAGAGCCCTCCTCCAAGGAGCCCCTCTGTCATGCAAATGCCCTCTCCAGGGGCCTCCCCAAGGGTGCTAGAGAGAAGTGGCCTGTCTAGGGTGGGGCCTTAGGTCTAGACCCCCTGGGTCCTGCAGCACCCTCCCCTGCATGGGACTAGGGGTGGAACTAGGGCCTTGCAGAGGGGGCTCAGCTGCAGACCCAGGCAGGCCTGAGGTTTGACCTCTCTGCAGCCTCCGCGCCCAGTGCAGCCGCTGCGGCAGCTCCTTTGGAAGCCCCAGGCTGCCAGGCCCCTCCTAGCCTCCTGGAACTCTCCTGGGTGGGAAGGCCGGGCTTCAGTGTTCTCAGCTGCCCCGGGAGGGGCGCTCAGCTCTGTGCCCCACCTCCTCCCCCCAACAGGGCGCGGGGATACAGCCCATCTCCCCCGCAGCCAAGCCTGCTGGGCCGTCGCCCTGCCCCCCACGGCCGCCTCTCTAGGGCTCAGATTTGGGGTCCAGGACGGCCGTTAGGCCCCGTGCTGGGGTCGGTCGGCCTCTGGGTCCAGTTGCCACCTGCAGCCAGAATGGCCAGGCCTGGGGACACGGGCTGAGTGACAGAAGCCACGGCCACCCCACCCCTCCCAGAGGGGCCGGTGGGCCTGGGGGAGCGGCCGCGTTGGAGCCGCTGGAGCCCGGCGGGCCGCTCTTCTGTCCCGGACGCAGCGCAGCCGGAACAGGGCGGCATCTGCTCAGGGCGCTGCCATACAAGCGCCCACTGTGTCCCACAGCAGCCCTGCCCCGCCACCCCGCACCCCCGCCAGCACTCCTGCGGTCCCTGGAAGGCCTCCGGGCCCTGGACTCCCCAGCCTCACAGATCAGGGTTTCTTGCACTGTGTCCCTTCCTGCCCTCCGCCCCCAGACCAGGTTTCGAGGCGTGGAGACCCTCCCCTCCAGCCAGCCCAGGCCTGGGAGAGGGTCCTGAGAGCAAAGTCCCTTGGCAGCAGGGGCTGGCTTCCTGCCGGGGTGCCCGGAGGCGGGAAGTGTGGCAGGAGGGCTGGGTAGGTCCACGTCGCAGAGGTAGGTGCAGGACCCGGGCATTGCCGCTGGGCTGGGGCCGGGGCCCTCTGCTGCCCAGCGTCCCCATGGCCCAGAGAACAAAGCCTCTGATGGGGTCACGACTGCTGGGGTGTCCGGCTGCTGGACACGTTGGTGGGGAAGGCACTTGGGCTGCAGATCATGAAGGACATGGACCCCCGGTCAGGGCGCAGGGTCCACCCAGGCCCCTCCAGGTGCCAGGTCAGCACCCACGGGGGCCCATCGGGGCTGGACACAGGGGACCCACGCGTGCCCCCGGGGCATGTAGAGCACTCTCCTGGCTCCTGGAAGGAGCTGGAACCTCGGGGCAGGAGGTCAGAAGAAGGAGGGAGCGCCGGGGGCAGGATGACCCGTGGCTCCAGCGACTGGGAGGAGGGGATGTCCCCACCAGCACGGGGCGTGGGGCGCGGAGTGGGGCGGGGCGAGTGACTGGCAGTGGAGAGCTGCAGGGCAGAGAGGCTGAGTCCACAGGCTGGAAGGGCCCTGGGGGGTGGCAGAAGTTAGGGGGTCTCTTCCTGCTCCCCGCCCCCACCCCCCCGGAGGCCCCTCTGCACCCAGCCCAGCGAGGGCCTCAGGCTGGCAGGCCCGCCCAGCTCACAGGTGGGGAAACCGAGTCTGGGGCAGAAGTACAGGGTCTGGACAGGCCTGGCCGACACAGACTGAGAGCAGGCCCGGTGGAACTGGTCTGACCAGGTGTGTGTGCGTGTACAGGTGTGTGTGTACGTGTGTGTGTGTGTGGACTGGAAGCCGGCCAGGAAGCAGGTGGAACAAAGGCCCCAGCCTGCATCATGGGCAGCAGCTCGGGGCCCCGGCCAGCGGCCCCGCCTCAAGGCCCGGCTCCCGGCACGCTGCCGTCCACTCTTCCCGAGTCGGAGCCAGAGAGACAGCGGGCAGGAGGCCAGGGGTGGCCTGGGCCTGGCTGTAGGTGGCGGCCTCCCCGCTTCTGCCCAAGGGCAGCCTGGCCACCACCCTCAGGGCCCCTGACCACTCACGGGGAGAGCAGGCTCCACACGCCCAAACTCACCAAGAGGCCCGGGGCCCAGGCAGGCAGCCAGGCCCCTCAGGGGTGCCCGGTGTCCTGGTAGGTGGGCCTTCGGGAGGCAGACCCTCCACTGAGGCCCCATGGCTGCTGCTCAGCCCAGCCCACCATCCCGCCCACGCTGTGGGCACCTTTCTGAGGGCGCTGCTCTGGCCTCCCCGACTCCAAGACTCTCACCCTGGCTAGAGCCATCTCTCCGCCCCATCCCACACCTCCTCGACCCCAAAAGTTCTTCCGCAGGGATAGCTCAGGGCCGGCAGCTCCTGCCACTCACTGAGCTTCCCTGTCACCCCCAGTCCTGTCCTGGTGACCCCTGGCCTGGGTTTTCCCGCCTGCAAGCTGGACAGCACCACACAGCCTCAGCAGGCACCTGTACCCGAGGACCAGGAGGAGGGCCCGTGAGGGCAGGTCCTGGGCAGGAGCAGCACCCCGTCCTGCCCTGCCGCCCCACAGGATGGGCCTCAGCCTCGGGAGGGCAGTGCGGAAACAGGACCCAGGAGCTGGACCAACAGCACCCCCCTCTGCACCCAGAGCCGGCTCCTGCAGCTGCCCCCGAGGTTGGGTCAGCACAGCCCAGCCGGACCAGGCGTGGGGCTCAGGGCCGCGCAGGGACCCCTGTGAGTTAACATCAGAGATGCAGGGCGGCTGGCAGGGGGTCCCTGCCACCAGACGTGGGATCCAGGCACCACCACCTGCCACGCACACGGGCACCTCCCCGCACCCTCCCAGGGGCCACCGCTGCTGAGACAACCACGGCGGCCACCGAAGGTTCTGGTGCGAGTGGCGTGCTCAGGAGCAGACTCCAAACACCGCCTCAGGACGCTGCCCTGGGTCGGCTTGTTCTCCTGCCCCGTGTGGCAGCCTCAGCCCTGGGTCCCCAGGCAGCTGACTCGCCTGCCTGGGAGGGGCCCTGGGCCTGGTCGAAACCCTGTACTGGCGCGTCTCAGAAACCGCGAGTCAGCGGCTCCCTGCTGCCAGGCCCGCCACTGGGAACGCCCAAATGAGGGTGGCGGGCAGAGGGCTAGGATGGGCATCATCTGGGTCCCCGTGGGGCCCCAGCTGGGAGGCAGCAGGGAGCCAGGCTGTCACAGGTTCAGAAAGGGCAAAGGCGGAGGCCTTGGCCAGGCTGGGGTGGGTCCCCGCCCACGTGCCTGCGAGCAGGCCGAGTCATATCTGACTCTCTGTGACCCTATGGACTGTAGCCCACCAGGCTCCTCTGTCTATGGGATTCTCCAGGCAAGAATACCAGAGTGGGCTGCCATTTCCTTCTCCAGAGGATCTTCTGGGCCCAGAGATGGAAACTTGTCTCCTGAATTAGCAGGCAGACTACCACTGAGCCACGCGGGAAGCCGAGGGCGCCCGCAGCCCCCCCAGACGCCAGCCGGCGGTGCTGGGCAGTGACGGAGGGCCCGCTGCACTGAAGGGCTCCGCAGGGACCTCCAGGGCCGTGGCGCCCACCCCCGGGGCCGCCTGCCCTGACCCCTATCCGGAGCCAGTCAGACTGAGAGGCCAGGCCCCTCAGAGGGGTGGGGGTGCTGGCGCAGGGGCCTCCGTGGGCCTGCTGGACATCCTGGCCACCACACCCCCACCCCGACCCAGGCGGGCCCAGCAGGCAGGACCCCAAGGCTGCGGCCTGGGGTCAGGCCTGGGGCGGGAGCCAGGCGTCCCTGAGCAGCGGGAAGTGAGGGACTGCTGGCCTGGGACAGGGGTTTCCTGGGGGTGGGGAGCCTGGCCAGAGAGCAAGTGGAGAATTCTTCCCATTCCTGTCGTTTCCCTGTGATGACTCAGCAGCTGTCCGCGGGCAAGCTCTGCTCCACAGCCCCAGGGATGCGCCCGCCCCGGCTCCCCCCGCCACTCACCCCTAGGCGTGCCCACCTTCCAGCTGCCCAGGCACCCATGCTCTGGGCTTGGCCTCCTGCCCGCCCGATCCCTTGCAGAACGTCACAGGGAGCAGGCCCTGGACCCTGGGGCGGGGCACTCCTGCCAGCCATGGGCCCTGCCCCCGGTGCCCCCATGGGGTGAGGGGGGGGCAGGGGGTTGGGCTCCTGGGCTTTTAGGGCTCCCCTCTGGACAGGGGATCCCGTGTGTCCACCCCTGGCCACATGCCGTGCAACGCCCTGGTCTCCTCCCTCCGGAGAGGGTGGGACAGCTTCCCTGTGCCCCCCAGGGAGGAAGGGCCGGTGGTGCCTGGCCGGGCTGGCACGGGGCTGAGGAGTGGGAAGGAGGTCCCAGAAGAGCACGCGGATGGGGGCGGGGCCGTCGGGTGTCTGCACACCACGCCCCGGGGCTGCACGGGCCAGCCACCGCGTGTGCACACGTGGGCATATTGCTGCCTAGGCCTTGAGCCTGGCTGACCAGCCACTGGGGCGCCCCCCCGGGCCCTGAACACCCCAGCACTGGAAGCCGGTGGGACTGTGGGCATTTAGGGATGAGCAGGGCAGGAGTCGGAGGTGCCCCCTTCAGAGAGGCCCACTCAGCTCCTGCGCCCCGCCCCAGCGCCACTGTCACTTCCTGGGAATCGAGGAGGGGCCCTGAGGCTGGAAACCAGCCCGGCCACTTCTGCTGAACCGGATGCTCTGCCCAGGTTGCCTCGGGCCCCGGGAGCAGGGTGCCAGGGAACCCTGGGTGGAGACAGAGACAGCTCCGACTGAGGCTCCAGGGGTCCCTTGGGCTCTCCCAGTCGGTGCTGAGTCTAAACTTGGGGGGCCGGCCCAGAGCTCCAGCAGCCCCCTTCCCTCCCAGCCCCCAGGACTACGCGGTCAGCCAGGAAAGGCTGCCGGCCTGGCTCAGGGTCGCCAGACTCTCCCCATCTTCCCCTACAGGCCTGGGCAATAACCCCTGAACACCGTGGTTCCTGGTGGGCTGCGTTCTGATCTGAATGCCCTGGGCCCTTCGGTGCCCTGTGCAGGCTGGCACTGGGCTGCCTCTGGGAGCCTGACTGGGTCCCTCCAGCTGGAGCGGCAGTGGGGAGAGTCTGGAAGGCCCCATGGGCCCCCCAGGGCCTGTCTGGCAGGCCTGTCCCCTGCTCTGGCCTGGCTCCATGCTCAGCCTGCGGCCACCAGTGTTCTGCGGCTGCCCACAGGCCTGGGTCCGCTCCAGCGGGCGAGGAGGAAGGTCAGCTGCCGCTCGGGTCGGGGAGCCGGGGCCCCAGAGGAGGGTGCCGAGCCCACAAAGGGGGCCCGCATCAGCGCAGCCTTCTTCCTCCACCAGCAGAAGCTGGACCACGCTCTGTCTTCCTTGGAACCAACGAGCCCCCACCGCCACGCCCAGGTGTGGAGGGCTCTTCCCTAGCTCTCTTATTCCTGAACCCTTAACGGAGAGGACCACAAGGACTGGGGCGCCAGGCTTTGGGGCTCTGAGCTGTGTGGGCGTGGCCTGGGGCTGGCAGGGAGGGGCCAGATCGAGCCTGACCTGAAACTGTCACCCCTCCCGCTCTGCTTTCCAAGCCTGATCCGCTCCGGGGCCAGGCTCCCGCCTTGGCGGTGACAGCCTCCCATCTTCCTGGGGGGGCCAGCTGCCGCCCAGGGGCTCAGCCTTCTCTCCGACAGCCCCCAGACAGCGCTCTCCCTGTGGCGCGGCGCCCGCGTGGAATGGGGGGTGCGTGCGCGTGCTGAGCCTGAGAGTCACACGGCAAATACTCACTCAGCACGCGTCTCCACGGCCGTCGTGGCGTCCTGACCCCGCGTTTACTGTGAGCAGGCCCTCTCGGGTCCTTGCTCCGGACAGTCAGAAGGTCCACTTGAGCGGGCAGTTTTCTGTGGCCTGAGTGTGGTCTGACCACTCATCCCAGCACTGAATGAAACTCTCCCAAGACGAGGTCCTTCCTGCCGCAGGCCCTGGGCCCCACGGTCTCCACGGGCCCCTGCCCGGCTCCCCACGGCACAGCTCTGACCCCGCCCAGCTGCGTGTCCCTCCCCCATCCTGGCTCGGCCCTCCAGACTCAGCCGCTTTGCCTGCTCCTTAGGAAAGCCCCCAACATGGGCCCCGCGTGGCCCCTGGAGCCGCATGCAAGCCAGAGGTACATAGGCCGGCTGGCCTAGCCTCCTGCTCCGCGGGGGTCCCCCTGCAAGGCCTCTTCTGTGTCCCTTTGTCGTCCATGCTAGGGGCCGAGCAGGACCCAACCCACCCAGCACCACCCACAAAGGCCGCCCAAGGCTCCCTGGCTGGGCCCAGAGGCTGCGTCTGCTGCTGGGTTGGGGCACAGGGCTCCTGCAGAGGGCGGCCCCACTGCCCCCAGCTCCCTGTCCTGTGGTCTGGGCCTTTGGGGTAAGCAGGCTCCTCTGCCCCAGTCCCACCCAAGCTGGGCTCCTTGACCTTGAGGGTCTCGGCACAGAGGTGGTAGAACTGCCACTCTGCTGGGCCCTGCCCCAGGCCTCCCCATCCAGAAGCCCCCAGACTCTGTGAAATCTGGGCCTGGGCCCAGGACAAGCCTTAGGCATCCACTGCGCAGCCGGGAAGCATGTCTGAGTGGCTCCTCCTCCTGGTCTACTCAGGGGTGGCCAGAGGCCCCTCAGAGGGGACCCCCAGGCAGGGTGAGCAGGGTGAGGCCCCAGCAAAGTGGCCAGAGAGCTGGTCCAGGGCCAAGGCTGTGCCCACTGCCCGGGGTGGCCTGGCTCTGGAGCCTGACGGAGGGCCGAGGTGAGGACACCACCCCTTTGGCCCGGGCGGCCCCCGAGGTCTGGTCACTGCTCCCGTCACCGCCACCCCCGGGCTGGGGTGGGGCACTCTAGCCCAGCTGGGTTCGGGGTCAGATCCACCTGGACTCCAGCCTCTCCCCAGGTTGGGCATCCCACGGCATCGCCGATTTTTCAAGGTTCCCTTGGCCAAGACCCAAGTGACCACTGCCAGGCGGCTTGAGGTGGCATGCACAAGGGTGGCGGAAGGTGGGGTACCGAGAGGAGCTGGCAGCTCTTGAACTTGGCCTGGGGTCAGGTCAGGCAGGGGGCTCCCGGGCAGGGTGACCCGGGTTCCCACAGGCCGCCAGCCGCAGCCCCCGCTGACTCTGGCCCCAGCACGGCTGGCCCCGTCGCCTCGGGGGCACACTGAAAACGCAGACTCTGCTGGTTCCTCTCCCCAGTGGGTGAGAGGCCAGGACAGAGGCAGGGGGGCAGAGGGAAGGCCCCTCCTGCTTCAGCCCGGCTGCAGCCACAGGGACGCCTGTGCCACGAGGCGTGCAGCCCAAGCCGGTCGCGGAGCTCTCGGGGCCCAGCCTGGGGTCAGCCAGACGGCGCTGGGGTGAAGCTTGGCGCTGTCAAGCCAGGCCCCGCGGGCTGCAGAGGGCTCCAGCACGGGGGTGGAGGCGGGACAGGGCTCAGGGGGGCGAGTCACCGGGCTGACCCTGCCGGCCGGGCAGTCCTGGAGGATGGGAGGCGGGACAGTGACATGCGGGTGCCGGGAAGACCTAGTGGCTGAGGGGGCACGGACAGGGGTCGGGGGCAGGGAGGCGGTCCTCCAGGCACCGGCGGGGTGGAGGGGCACGGAGAGTCCAGGGCAGGGCCGAGCAACCCCATGGGATGGCCAGGGTCAGCTGGAGGGGCCGGGTGAGTAGGCCCTGGTTGCTGGCACGGGGACTGAGTAGGCGAGGGGGACAAGGCCCAGACCCAGAGCCTGTGCTGGCCCCCTGCTCCCTGCTGTGACGCCAGATTGTGAGCGTAAGCATGTGATGGCGTGTGTGCGTGTCCATGTGTGAGCACCCGTGTGTATGAATGTCTGTGAGTGTACATAAACGTCCACGTGTATGAGTGTCCTTGAGTGTCCATGTGCGTGAGTGTATGTGAATGTGTGCGTGAGTGTATATGAGTGAGTGTCCTTGAGTCTGCATGAGAGTGTGTATGAATGTGTGCATGCGTGGCCATGTGAGTACCCACGTGTATGAATGTTCATGAGTGTGCAAGGTGTCCCTGAGTGTGCATGGTGTCCCTGAGTGTGCATGGTGTCCCTGAGTGTGCATGAGTGCTCGTGGTATGTCTGTATGAATGTCTGTGAGTGTGCATAAGTGTCCATGTGTATGTGTCCTTGAGTGCGTATGAGTATCCATGAACGTGCATATGTTCATGGTGTGTGTGAATGTCCTTGAGTACTCATGAGTTTCCGTGTGCATGAGGATCTGTGCGTATGAACGTGTGCATGACTGTCCGTGAGTGTCCCTGAGTGTCGAGTGCCTGTGAGTGTGTATGAATGTGTGCATGAGTGTCTGTGAGTGTGCATGAGTGTGGATGGGAGACAGGGTGGAGACCGAGGCGACCTGCCCTCCAGCCTCCTCTTCCTCCCTGATCCAGGGAGGACAGCCTGGCTCTGGTCACCATGGCAACAGCCGCCCCACCTGCCCCCAGGGCAGGGTGACCTTGTGAGGCTGCGCAGGGCCAGGAAGGGCTGTTTCCAGGGTGGGGTGGGGCTGCAGCCCCCGGGAGGATCCAAGTTGCTCCCCACACTTAGGAAACACCTGCCTAGAGAAGACATGGAAAGCCTGAAGGGGCACCCAGCCCCCCTGCAAGGTGGCCCCTCTCTGCAGGATGGCCCGCTGGACGCGGGGGCTCGCAGCATGCTGGCCTGAGCTGTGGGCATGCCCGGGGTGGCGGGGTCCGAGGGACCAGGCCCGGCCTCTGCCTGGCCTCTGCCGTCAGCGAGGCGGCCTGGTGCCTCAGCCGAGCCCTCCTCCGGGAGCTCCTCCCACAGCTGCAGGAGTGGCCCCAACTCTGCTGCCCGTAAAGTTGCTGACCTGGGCCAGGCCCGCCTGTGGGGCCCAGAGCTATTTTTAAGGCCCACCGGATGGGCCTTCCAGGAACCAGGAAAAAACAGGCAGGGCTTGACATCCTACCCTGCGGGGATGTGACTGGAAGAGGGGTATGGATCAGACCTGCTGTGAAGAGGTGGCCTGGGGTAACTGACCAAGGGTGGTGCCTGGGGCAGAAGGGCAAGGGGCCCTTGGGGCTCAGACCTGGCTTTACCTTTCTGTGTAAGGAGGGCAGGGGCCTCACATCTGGGAAAATCCCTCAGAGCCTCCAAGTGCCAAGCTGAGAAATAGGGTGGGCCATGCCTGCCGGCAGGGTAGAAACACAGGAGGTAGGCAGGACCTTGCCTGAGTCCTGCCCACTGGGCAGGGTCATCTCAGGCCTACTTCTGGGGACAGACAGGACCTGAAAGAGGGCCCCTGCAGGACAGCCCCTTGTAGGGAGGGGGGTCTGGTTCCGTTCTGACCCTCAGAGACTCACAGTGCACGCAGGACACACACACCACAGCACGTCTACAACACACAAGAGTCTGGAAGAGACGAAGGCTCCGAGTAAACCTCCCTCTCAGGAAAGAGGCCGCCTTCTGCCCTCTCCTCCACTCCCCAACCAGGTGGGAGACCCCACCCCACTCCCAGAGGCCCCAGGGGCTTCCAGAGGTGGCTCAGCCCACCTTAGGGCTGGGGCAGGAGACACACACATTGCCCCTTTCTGAAGGAGAGTGAACCCTGCTCTGAGTTTGAGGAGACTCAGGGTCTTCAGATCAAGAATCCTGATCTGGTGGGGGCAGGGGTAGCCCTCATCCCAGGTTGCCGGCCTCCCAAGCCTGACTCCCAAGGTCAGGACACCCAAGGCGTTCACATGGGGGGCTGGAGGCCCACAGGGGAGGCCACGGCGGGCTTCGGCCCCTGTTGACAGAGTTGGAATTACCCTCAGTCACATCTTGATACCGAGACCCAGGACACTCTACAGCACTCCTTCCCTCCCCAGCCCAGGACAGGCTATGGGTCCAGGAACCTGCAGCAGCCTGACCCCAGGAGGAAGACCCTGTGGCCCACGCACTGGTCCCTGAGAAAAACCCACAAGAAGATGGGAGTCTCTGGACTCCACTGCAGAGGTGGGCACGCTGCCTTGGATTTGACCCTGTGAGTGGCTCTTACCAGCCTGGTGGCAACGAAGCGGTGTGACTTGGGGCAGGCTGGACATGCTGAGGGAGCCAGCAGGCTGGCAAGGGCCTCTGAGGCACATGCTTGGAGGGCACGCCTGAAGGCAACCTCTGGGGGGCCCAGGGATGGGGCTGCAATGATGTGACCCCAGCCTGGCCCCCAGGGGCCACACCGAGTACCTGCAATGCCAGAAGGACCAGCACCTTGACCTCCTGGCTCCCCCAATCCTCAATCCTCTCTGGATGGCTGTGGGAAGCAGGGGGCGTCCTGGGCTCAGCCAGGGGGGCTGCTCACACCTGAGCTGCTCAGGCCTGTGGTGACCTTGGGCTGAGGACAGCAACCCATGGGGCCGGATAGGTCTGTGCTGTACAGAAGGCGGAGAACGGGCTCAGGTCCAGACCAAGGCCGTGAAGACCTGGACTGATGCCAGCCCTGACACAGGGGGTCAAGGTGGCCTCCCTGGTAAGGTGGACAGCAACTGGGCCTGGTGGGCAGCCAGGTGGGTGGAGCGCAGGGGAGGGCCCTGCAGGCACGGGGACAGCAGGGCAAAGGTCCCCGGGGGCAGGCACGGTCATGAAGGCCCTCGGGCTGCAGGTGTGAGGTCAGGCCGAGTGGGGACTGTAGCCCGGGGTGGGCAGGACAGAGCCTCACCCGAGGCGGGGGTTTTGAGTCCGGGGGCGCGGCCGCCGGGCGGCGCTCCTCGGGGGCGCGGACTGCCCAGGGGGCACGAGCACAGCCCGGGGCACCGGAAGCGGACTCCCAACTCCCGCGGCTCCTCGCAGCCCAGCCGCTACATTCCCTGCGGGGCCACCGGCCCGGGCCGGTCTCGCCGGTGACCTTCCCTGCGCGGCCTGGGGCGGGGCGCTCGGGCGTCGCCATTGGCTAGGCCCCGTGCCCTTCGCAAACGCGGGCTCCCATTGGCTCCCGCGGCCCCGCCCCGTCCGGGCGTCGCCATTGGCTAGGCCCTGTGCCCTTTGCAAACGCGGGCTCCCATTGGCTCCCGCGGCCCCGCCCCGAGCGCGGGAGCAGCGCGGGCGTGGGCATCCGTGTGCGCGCGGAGGAGTGACGCGCCCTGCCGCGCCATGCGCCTCCGCGGCCTCGCTCCCGCCAGCTAGTCCCAGCCGGCTCGCCGCGCCCTTGGTCTGCCCCGCCCACCCCGGAAGACTCGCCGCCGCCCGGGCTGAGGGGGCGGGGCCAGGTTTGGCCCGCCCCCGCGGAGGGATACGCACGGCCGCGGCCCAAAACCCCGGGGCGCGGCGGCCGGCGCGTGTGAGCGGCTCGGCCTGCATCACGTTCGCGCGGTCCCCGCGAGACTTTGCCGGGCACTGTGCCGCGCGGGCGGCCTCGCCCGAGCTCGGAGACCGGCGCGCCCTACCGCTCTCCGGGTCGAGGCTCCGCGCGGTCCCGGGAGGCCGCCCTCCCGCGTCCGCCGCCGCGCGGGGAGGCGGGCCGGGCGAGAGGCGGCGCGGACACCTGGAGCCGAGGCCCGCGGACACCTGGAGCCGAGGCCCGCGGCCGGCCGCCGCCCGCGATGCTGCTCTCCAAGTTCGGCTCCCTGGCACACCTGTGCGGGCCAGGCGGCGTGGACCACCTCCCGGTGAAGATCCTGCAGCCAGGTATGCGGCGGCGGGGTCTGGAGCGCACTAGGGTCGGGGGGCCGGGGTCTGGGGCACACTCGGGTCCGGGGGAGACTGGGGGCTGGGTTCCCCAGCCACCCCAACCCTGCTTGTGGGCTCCCCACAGCCAAGGCGGAAAAGGAGAGCTTCGAGAAGGTGTATCAGGTGGGCGCCGTGCTGGGCAGCGGCGGCTTCGGCACGGTCTACGCTGGCAGCCGTATCGCTGACGGGCTCCCGGTGAGTCTGGCCGCCGGGGACCCGGGATTCTCGACCCGCGCGCGTCGTTGCGTCCTCGCGGGCCTGACCACTGGTTCCCTCTCCCCAGGTGGCCGTGAAGCACGTGGTCAAGGAGCGGGTGACCGAGTGGGGCAGCATCGTAAGCGCAGGCGGGGGCGCCGGGCGGAGCGGGGGGCGTCGGGCGAAACGAGGGCCACGGGAACCAGGTGGAGCGCGCTGACCACTGTGTCCCCTAGGCCGGCGCGGTTGTGCCGCTGGAGGTGGTGCTGCTCCGCAAGGTGGGCGCGGCCGGCGGCGCGCGCGGGGTCATCCGCCTGCTGGACTGGTTCGAGCGGCCCGACGGCTTCCTACTGGTGCTGGAGCGGCCCGAGCCGGCGCAGGACCTGTTTGACTTCATCACGGAGCGCGGCGCCCTCGACGAGGCCCTGGCGCGCCGCTTCTTCGCGCAGGTGTTGGCTGCCGTGCGCCACTGCCACAGCTGCGGGGTCGTGCACCGCGACATAAAGGACGAGAACCTGCTGGTGGACCTGCGCTCGGGCGAGCTCAAGCTCATCGACTTCGGCTCGGGCGCTCTGCTCCGCGACACGGTCTACACCGACTTCGACGGTGAGCGCCCTCTCCTCGGGGAGGGCCGAGGGGCTGGCGACTGTTGGGGCCGCGCGCCGCGCCGGCTCGCTCTCGAGCACGGCCAGGGTGGGCTCTCGGGCCGTTGTGTCCGGTGGGTGGGGGCGCGGGGTGGGCTCTGGACTCCCTTGGCCCGGCCGGGAGCCCGGCGCCGCCGTGAGGCTTGTCCGCGCGCGCGCGCGCGCAGCGCAGAAATGCCCGCATTGCGGAGCCGGGGAAGCCGGGGCTCCCCGCCCCTCCGGTATCCTCACCTCACATCTGTTTGTTGTGAAACCCGAGCTCTAGCTCACGTGACCCGCCGCCCGCGCCGGGCCAGCTGGGGGGGCGGGGCGCCCGGGAGGCCCCGCCCGCCGGGGTTTTTCCAGGGCGAGAAGGAGCAGGATGTCGCGGCTGCCCGGTCCTCTGGCTCCGCCTCGGAGAGGGTCAGCTGCGGAGAGGATCCGCCGGGAGTGCGGGCGCTGCGTTTGTGTGCTTTGCCGGCCTCCCCGGGGCGGGCGTGCTAAGTCCCGCGTGTCCTCCAGGCACCCGCGTGTACAGCCCCCCGGAGTGGATCCGCTACCACCGCTACCACGGGCGCTCGGCCACCGTGTGGTCCCTGGGTGTGCTGCTCTACGACATGGTGTGCGGGGACATCCCTTTCGAGCAGGATGAGGAGATTCTCCGGGGCCGCCTCTTCTTCCGAAGGAGGGTCTCCGCAGGTGTGTGTGGGGGCTGGGCCGCCGCGGGCTGGGGGCGCGGCAGGCCTCGCGCTGATCCTCTCCTCCTCCTCAGAGTGCCAGCAGCTCATCCAGTGGTGTCTCTCTCTGCGGCCCTCGGAGCGGCCCTCGCTGGACCAGATCTCTGCCCACCCCTGGATGCTGGGGGCCGCGGGGGGCACCCCAGAGAGCTGCGACCTGCGGCTCTGCGCCCTGGATGCCGACGACGGGGCCAGCACCACCTCCAGCAGTGAGAGCTTGTGAGCGGGGCCTGCCGGCGGGGGCCGGAGAGACCCCTTGCCCTGACCAGGCTGTCTGCTGCTTTGCGAAGGCAGTGATCTCTGACCCCTGGTGACCTTTGCCTTTGGCACCAACCCGTTTCCTTTGCTTTGAGTGCCTTTTCGAACGCTGCTCTCACGGGACTTGGTTTTCTCAAGCTCTGTCTGTCCAAAGACACTCCGGACCAAGCCAGGTCCTGCCTGCCCACCACCGGCGCTTGACCCGAGACCGTCCCTCTCCTGTGCCACTCCGGAGCAGGCCCTGACTGCCCCGGCACCTCCGCATCTGACGTGTTGGACCAGGAGCACTCCCGAGTCCTGTGGCCTCATCTCACCTGGGCACAGGGCCCCTGGTGACCCTCCCCCCGCCCCCCAACGTCTCGGTGTTCGTCTGGGCGCGACTGTGCACAAGGAATGCAGCGTTCGGGCCTTGCCGCCTGCCCACCCGATGGGCGTGCGCGTGCAGGCGTCTTATTTATGGTGTGACCCCGAGGAGGGCTATTTATTGTTTAATTTATTTGTCAAGGTTTCTCCCTCCCAGCAGCCCTACCTCCTTAAGGCCTGTGGGCAGAGGAGGGAGGTGGCTGTGCGTGTGGACCCCAGGCCCCAGTCCTTCCTGTGTCTGTCAGAAGGTAGGCTGTGCAGTGGCTGATTTAAGGGGCGTGGATGACCCTGCCACCTCGAAGCCCTGCGCCAAGGGGGTGGGTTTTAAATTATTGACATTGTACAGTTTGCTTGTTGGCTCTGGAGGTTGGGGGTGGGGGGACAGAGTCTCAAGCCTTTAATTTATTTCAGCAGCTGTGTGTTTGTGATCCCGGTGTGTGTAGGCACTGTGGATAGGGGCTTCTTTCAGTTCAAAAGTAAGATGTCTGGAAATCATATTTTTTTATACAGGTATTTCAATTAAATTGTTTTGTATTATACGGACGTTTTGTGTTTTCTGGGCTAGTCTGGGTAAGAAGGGAGGAGGTTTGGGGAGAAGGGGCCTCTGGTCCCCGCGTAACACTCTTCGCTTTTTTTCTGGGAACGATGGCAGGGTGAGGGGCCCAGGCGCTTCCCTCCCAGTGTTGGCCTCCCTGCCACCCTCTTCTCTGACCCGCTGTGCCCTGGGGAGGGGGTAACATGCTGTGCCCTCAGGGCCCCTGAGAGAGGAGCTGGGTCTGGGTGGCGGGAGGGTCATTGCCAGCCCTAATCTGGAGTCTTGTCTGGCAGTGGCCCCAAGAGGCTGGAAGGGGCTCTGAAGGATGGGTAAAAGTTTGCCAGGAGACGGAGACTTCCAACTGCAGAGAATGCAGGTGGCCATGGTTGGGTCTTGGCCTGACAGGTGCAGGGTGCAGTGGTGGGTGGGAGCCATGGCCAAGTCCCGGTGGAAACACGTGCACGAGGGTGTGGGGCCAGGGGGGGCCGTGGAGGGTCTGGCATTCCCTGCCCTGGGCCTCCTCCATAAGAATCCTCTGCCCGGGTAGTGAGTGGGGCACCAGGGGGCCAGTAAGGAAGCCGTCCAGACAGTCCAGTAGGGCCAGGCACCCGGCCCAGAGCGCAGGCCCGGGTGTGCAGCTCACAGGCCTGCTGGAAGGCTCTGGGAACAGACCTGGGCCAGAAGCATTCTGGGGTCAAAGGTTAGAGCAGATGTGAGAGGTTGTAGAATGGGAAGCTGGAAAACCCTTCTGACGGGCAGGGATGGGGGCTCCTGGCTGGGCCATTCGGGGACTCTGGCTCTTCGTGGCCTGCCTGCGGCCGGGGGTCTCCCTAGGTTCTGCTCCTGAGGCCAGGCATCCTGGGGGCTACCCAGTGTGGGTGGATGCCCTGGAGACTGCCCACATCCTCCCAGGCCCCTCCAGAAACAGGACACTCAGGGTGGAGGACGGGCACCCCCACTCTGGTGACAGTGACCCCATGTCACCATGCTCCTGGTCCCCACTTGCAGTGGAGGGTGCTGGGCTGGTCTTGGGCATCCCCCCACCCCCCGCCATTTACACGCCATGCTCCATCAGTCCATCCACTGGGCCTGGGGACCAGTCCAGCCATGGGGAGTGGGAGGCACCCCCCCCACCTAGTCTCCAGGTGCTGCAGCCAGCTGAGAAGGCAAGGAGACTCCCAGAATCAGGGGCCCACTTGCCAGGCCAGCCTGTGCCCCTGGCGTGTGCAGGCCCCCTGCAGGGGTGGGGTTTGTCCTACTGGTCAGAACTAGGCCTGTCCATCAGGCCTGGGACAGGGGGCAGGGAGAAGGGGCTCCTCTGACCCAGGGCCTCTGGGGACCAGGACAAGGCTGTTCCTGCGGGCAGGAACCCCAGCCCGCCTGGAGGCTGCTGGCACCATGGGTGGTGTGCACAGCCTGGGGCTAGAGCAGTGGGGACAGGCTGCCTGAGGAGCGCAGTGGGCAGGACCCCAGGCTGCCAGCTCGCGGGCTTCTCCCTGCGGCCCTGCTCCAGAGGCTGCCCTGTCCAGGGGCTCTGCTCCACCAGGCTGGCCCCCATCTCCACTCGGCTTTAACATCTCTGCCAGTTTAGTACTGAGCCTCCCTTAGAACCACCTGCTCACAGCTCGCCCTCGGGGGCTTCCTTTGGGAAGCATGGAAGCCCAGCCTGCTGTGCTCCCCACCCCAGTGGCGCTGGCTCAGCATCTGGAGGAGAGTCCGGACGGCAGGTCGAAACCTACCCGCCGCAGCTGGCCGGGCCTCACTAAGTTTCTTTCCTCTGCCGCGGCCCCTGAAACGAAACCTTGGCTTGGCTTTGGTGCCCCAGCTGCTCAGAAAAGGGAAGTGGTTCCAGGCAGGCCCTCTGGGCGTCCAGACCCTGGCCAGTGGAACCCCCATGCTGCAGAAAGCGCAGAAGGAAACTTGAAGGGAGAGGCTGGGCAGCCCCTGGAGCAGTACGGAGGCTGGACAGGGAGCAGCGAGAGGGCCGCCCGCCCGCCTGACCCTCACGAACACCGCGGCTGGGAGGGGACGGCCCCACACAGGTGTGCTCACCAGCCCCGGGGGTGTGCGGGAGCAGTGCTGGAGTGCGGGCTGCCTGGGGTCCCGGGTGGGCGCCGGGGGTGGAGTCGGCCAGGCCAGGTGCTGGCCCCAGTGCACAGGGAGGGACAGGAACTCTCTGGGCCCAGTTCATCCCTGACCCATGGCTGTGACTGGGGGTGCAGAGGCCGAGCCGATGACATGCCGGCCTGGGGTGTTTCATGGGTCTGTCCCCCCACAGAGGTCTCTGTGAGGCGGCGGGGTGGGGGGGCTCTGCCCGGGCCTCTGGCTCGTGACTTCCAGGCTGGCCGGCTTTCCAGGCAGCCTTGGCAAAACCGAGGTTGGGTTACACAACAGACACTCCACCCCCCCGCCCCAGCCCCCAAGGGTTCCCGGCAGTCAGGCCTGTCGGGTGGGTGGGGGCAGGCAGAGCGTACCCCTCCAGCACTGGTCGGGGCCCTCCCCCTGGCTTGGTCCCTGCAAGGAGGCCCTTTCCAGGGAGACAGACCCCCGCTGCTGGCCCAGGTACAATGAGATGGGTGGGGGTCCATGCTCTGATGAATGAATAAGGGCTTTAGGGATCAGGTCACCTACAGTCAGCCCTGAATGCACCAGGGAGGTGCCTGAGGGCAGGACCCCAGGAGGGACCCCAC